>ML842802.1:0-10977 GCA_009831015.1 Picea engelmannii
CGGCCAACGGAGCCGTTAAACTCGTCAGGGTGGTCCATACCAAACGGCTTGGGTTATTTAGACAACCTCGGACCGGTTCCACTCTCCCAGTTGACGGACGGTCATTTTCGCCCGTCAACAGTCACCAATATACATGTGATTGCTTACGACAGAAAGACGAAATACATAATGAGGAGGACAACCAAGAAAAGCAGGCTCGTGATGGATAACACGCTTCTCATCACCACAGAAGAAAAGTTGCTTAGCACAGAAAATGTGAAGACAATTGAGCTAATCAGCATAGGGATGGCTATAACTCATGCCACGCTGGATTGAGAAAAATGGGATGAAAAGGAACTATCCACTGCAAAGAAGGAGTTTGACCATCTGCGCCATCTGGCGAAATATTACCAAGACTCAACGCAAGCAACAATTTTCCTAAGGAGTGAATTCTGAGAAGCATATGCACAATTCATGAGCGAAAGACATCTCTTCACTACATGCGTAGCTGATTTTCAAGAAGACACTCTCATGGCACTAGCAACATGTAAAGACGTGGAGATATGGTATGAAAAGGCATGCCAGGCTATAGAACGAATCGATTATATCAGTGCAGCACAGAAGGGTTGAGACATGGAGGAGCATGGCATCCGAGTGCTAACGAATAGCAACATCTCTCGAATCAGGAAGGCAGTTGAATACTAGGTAAGTATGGCCCAGAAACCTCAGCGAAAGATACAGGAAAGGTGGGTCGAGTGCGATAAAAGCTGGGAGAAGATCAATCAAGAGATAAAAGACATTGGCCTTCTAGAGTTTAGCTCACCTGAAGACTTTGTTGATTTACATGACATAATCAAACGACATGTAGAATAGGACTCAACATGGGAAGTGGAGATCGCGCAGGTGGCGAGCATGACACCATGTCAGGTAAAGAAGTTTATGGAACACCCGATCAAGGCTCGTGCAATACTGCAGCGTTTAAGTGCCAAGATGATCAGATATAGAGAGTGGGCAATAGAGATAAAGGAAACCCTCTCAACCCCAATGCACCAGCACAGATTCTTATATGATAACACATGCAAGGATCTCTTCATCAACTGGTCAGAGTACGAGAAGAATCATCCACTCTAGTAGAACCACTAGACGATCTCAAGAGAACAAAGAGATCAAGCACCATGTGTCCTTCTTTTGTTTTACTTAACACAAACTTTTAGTAGCTATTTTAAGTTAGTAATTCTTTATACATAGGAGGATCGACCTTTTGGGAAGGGTCGATGGTTATGGGGAAGAACCTTCTTTTTTTAGAATTGTAAAGAATGATTTATGAGCAAATTTAATTAAGAAGTTATGTTTAGAACCAGAGACAAATTTTATTTTCATTAAAGGCATTATGTGATTGGATTGAGGAGGAACTACTTCCATCTTTGAATTCATTAGTTGATGTTGTAACGAGTAAGAGTTTATGAATCTATTGATAAGCTATGTTTTTCAATACTTTAATAGTTCTTTTGTTCAAAATGATGAAAAGCGAAACATTGTGTTAATATGTGATTGATGGTAGAGCCAAGGAAACTATTTTTCTTGCAATTATCTTATTGCATGGGTATTTTCTTTTCATAATTGTATCTCAGTCAGTGTTGAAATACCCGCAAGTTAACGTATTATTACTAGACTTGTAATAGGTGTGAATATTGTTGTTTAGACGCTAGAGCATGAGGGTTATCCCAGGCTCAACATTCTTCAGTAGTTAATAATTCCCTCTATCAGTTGGTTTATACCATCACACCTTACTTTATCAGACTCATCTAATAATAGAAAAGACAAAAAGAAAAACGTTTAACCTGAAGGAGGAACTTTCACAGAAAGATATCATGTCAATCACTAAGTAAATCCCATCGGTAAATTGGCTAGATCAAAATATCTGGAGAACCATTCCACCCATCAAACGCTACAGACTCTAATTGGGCCTCTAAGGCAGGTTTGGTTCCTACTGTTGAGTCAAAGGATCTCGGACCCCTCAACACAATGCACCCTATTGCTTCAATCCTCTGAATAAGTATTTGAAAATCCAAAAGGATTGCCTCCACATTGAATTTATGACAACTCCTTGTGAAATTCCAAAACTTATTGACTCAACCCAAATGAAAGTATATAAATTGAAAGGTAGATCAATAAATTTATATAAGAGGGCCATATTTAAGGAAGCACCTTCAACTTATAATATATTTTTTTGAAATTTATTGTCACGCTAAATTCATTTCACTTGATGATTTGTTGTATCTCAGCGTTGAAATCAACATAGAGGATTAATTTCCTCCGTATCTGAGTCATTTTCCATAGCATTATCATTGAAATATATGCACCTTATTGTTTTATGTTATATTATTATTACTGAAATCAATGCACCTTATTGTTTTACGTTATATCATTGTTAAAATGAATACAACTACTTGATTATGATAAATCATTTTTTCTTATATCATCACTCAAATCAATGCATATTTTTTTTCTTTAAATCAATGCAACTAATTGCTCTAAATCATAGAGCACTACTAATATAGTTCCCTTAACAAATTATCCAAGGATATCTCAGAGAACACATCTAGTCAAATGACTCCACATGGGAATGCTTGTCATCCAGCCCTCCTTCTAACGCCAATTCTATTGATGGGTCTAAAACCACCCTTTGTCAACAATAGGGGTTACCTTCGGTAAGAAATCCCAATTAGACCTCTTACCGTTTGGAATAAGGAACCCATCTAAATTGTGGCCTGACAACCATTTATAGTTTGGTTTTACCAGTTGTTGCGCAGTCCACCGATGAGGGTGAATGACGCATGGTTATGCAAATAGAAGATGTAGATGAAGACTACGTAAATGCAGAAATATAATCTACTTATAATCTATCCTATCCTAACTAAGAGAAAATTATCATAACCAAATGAGTTGTAATGAGACTAAACCATGCTTAAAACCTCAATCAGATAGCTATCATGAAGGTGCAAAGTTAGAAACACATGCATGCAAATACATAACCAGAAACATATAGATCATATCTCTGCATACATCAACAACTCGTGCTCAGGAGAAATAACATAAGAAAGAATAAAAAAACTATAAAAACAACATAGATTGTATCAGAAGAGTCTATTAACAAATGTGTTCTTACAACCCATGTGAACAACATACATTCTGCTTGAAGTAGTTCACAACAAAACAACAACACTTGTGATTTTTCCTCTCTATCAAAAGGTGGCCCTGAGGTCTTCCCAATATTAAGAGTTTCAGCAATAGTACATCCAAGATCCAAGGAGTGGCTCCTCAATTTTATTTGACACTGTCTTCCCAAAATAGTTCAGAAATGTGCAATGTTTGAAGAGAAAAAAACCTTTTCTTTAGGTACAATTATAGTATTTATTGAAGCTCGATATGACTCTTGGCCCTCCACCTACCCCCACGACATTTTGCATACCAAAGTTTGTCTTTACTCCATTTTCGATGATGAGCAACAAGACAACAGTTATATCTCGAATTTGTCTTCTAGCATTGGTGGGCCATCATAGATTTCGCCCATAGTGTGCCATATCCACCATAATGATTGGCATGGGTATTAGGAGCGTTGATCATCATAGAGTTTGGACCCCCTCTTCATCCATTTGAGCTCAATTCCCTTCCATGACTCCCTCTATTGTATCAATTGATATTGTTTTAATGTTTTATTGTCCTTGACTGTAGATCACATTGCAATGACATGGAGCATAACCTCCTCTCGACATTGGTACCTGACACCATTCAACATGTAGTGGATGAGTGATCAAAGAATATCCTTCAAAATGTGTTATTATCAATACACATTTGAAACCATAGAACTAAAAATTAACTAAGTGAGAGTTCATACGTGCTTGCACAAGTTCGGTTCTTGGTTCCTCTTCCCTTGATTGAAGCGCCTTGTTCTCTGGGGCTGTTAACAAGGTGTCAAATATTAATCCCATAATTTTTATACAATGTGTGAGGAATTTATCAAATCATATAACTAGAGAGTTGTATATATCAAAAATATGTTTCCAACAGTATAAAGAACATGTAAAACAAACACCTGAGTCAAAACTTATGGCCATATTACTAAAGGAATTTATGTAGGTTTCGAAGGAGTTAATGGGAAATTATCTGATATTTCAGAGGAGATGATGGGAACTCCTCTGATTTGCATCGAATGATTTAATGGAAACTCCTCCGATGATTTCATAGGAGTTTAAGCGAACTTCTCCGATGGTTTCGGAGGATTTTAAGGCAACTCCTCCAATGGTTTTGGAGGAGTTAGAGGGAACTCCTCCGATGGTTTCGGAGGAGTTTGAGGCAACTCCTTCGATGGTTTTGAAGGATTTTGAGGGAAATCCTCTGATGGTTTTGGAGGAATTTGAAGGAACTTTTTGGAGAAGTTTGAACTAACTTTTAGAGGAATTTTCAAAAACTTTTGGAGGAGTTCGTGGGAAATATTCCTTCTCTTTCAAAGCACTTTAAATGAATTATTTTGGTGATTTTGAAGCACTTTAAATGAACTTTCGGAGGAGTTCATGGGAAATCCTCCAATATGAATCGAATCTCATCAAAGGAACTCCTTCTATATGAATCAGATGTCATCAAAAGAACTCCTCCAACATGAAGGAAGACAAATCAAAAAAATTCTAAGTGTTATTTTACCGACAAGAAGCAACAAGAGCTTGAGTTCAAAAGCCCATAACTTTCTTGTATGATGTCTGTTTGGGTGTAATTTTTTGTAATGTGGAGAGAATGAAGATACACTTATATGAAGATAATTGAACATGTTATTCAATCATTTAAGTGTATCCATGTTTAATTAAGGCCACGGTTAATGAGGCTTGCTTGGCGGGAAATCCTTGGCAATCATTTTGGCACTTCCTGACCTTGGATTTTGATTCCATCGGTTGCATTGGAATTGTAATTGTGTAATTCATACATCTAGCTTGTTTAAGGAGTGACAAATCCACTTTGGCCAGTACCCAAAATTTTGAGCAAGGAAATTTTTTAATGAAAGTTCGAAGCTCATTCTCGCTACTACTTCGCCAGAATTCAGTTATGTCAGTTTTTGTGCCATCTATGAAATATAGGCTCTTATTTAATTCATTAAAACTGAGGTAATCTGTTAAGGGCATAGAAATATAAGTCCGAAAAAATGGCCAATTGACGTTCGAGACGCTTAATGCATTCATGGAGCTAAGGTGAATGATTTTCCTTCAAGATACATTTCAGAGCCATCACAAGACCAATAGGTGTTGTGGTTAACCCATCTGATGTTAGACGACACTTTCATAATCAATATTTAGTCATAAAAACAAGAAGTGAAACATAAACAAGTTGGTACAATGTGCATGTTGAAGGATACATGACACACAAAAAAATTAATTACAATTGCAATATGAAGTGGTTCAGGAAAGATAGGCAATCAATGACTAGCTATCTAATTAGGTGCGGAGAGATTAGTCACTGGAAATGTTAGGAGACCAACTGACTGGTGCAGCAGGAAAGGTATGAGTTGGAGGAGGATGAGATAAGCCTCAAGACGAAAGTGTGTTTTGTTGACCAGGTCAGCGTCAGTGAGAGAAAGAAAATAAATGTTGATGTGCTTACCATCGATGATGGGTTGACATTGTTTTGTTGGCGTGTTGGTGACAAGAGAGGGAGACAAGAAGTGCATCGGCCAGGGAGAGATAGGCCTCATCGATATGCAGTGTATCGAGATGAAAATGGGAGACGCTATCGATATGCGGTGCATAGGAAAAAATGAAAGGAAGTTATCCAATGAATGGTATGCGCATGGTGAAGATGATTATATGACCATTACCAATGTGTCGGCGTTGATCATGCGAACTTTGTCAGTGATAAGGATGTGTGCCAATAAGGTTTAGCATAAGCACATTGGTGCGTTAGCCAAGTTCAAAGGGAGGAGGTATATGTATTGGCGAACAAATCATTAGCACGCCAATGTGGAGGTGGAAGAAAGGATGCACGCATCGGTACATTTTGTATTGGTGCAGGAAGAGGGAATTGATCGTTGGGTAGAAGTGATCGGGAGAGGAACTGAAAATGATAAGGTGGGACAGTGTGAGGAAAAATTTGGATTAGTTGTTTACATGAGAGAGTGTGTGTGAGGATTCTAGTAGGAAGAATTGGAGGGCGGGGGATTTCTTATCTTAGAGAGATGCAAAGACAAGAGAATTGGGAGGTTGTTGTGCGCGCGCAACAAATGCAAATACACTGGGTGAAGCCAGAATCTCTGCTAGTCTTTCCTAACTAATAAGCAGAAAATATAGAGGGTAATAACTTATTTTTAAGATTAGAAATTCCAAAAATAATATGTAACACTTACCTGAAATATTCCATCGTGGTGGGCTCTTTAGCAATGCTTTCATATCTCCTAGTATAGCTCGTCTGTTGTAGATAGAGGATGAATGATGGTGAGATTTATTTCCTTAAACTGTGTTGAAGATTCGGTTTAATATCTTCGTCATGAGGCTGATATAGGTTTGAGATAAATAAATATTTTTCATCGGGTGCATATATAGATACCTCACATGTCTCGTTCCACTTCTTGCGAGCGTCCATATCCCCGATGGAGTCACCACGACATCACAGACCTTGCTCTGCTGCTAGCTAGCGTCCATAGCTCCGACGGAGATATCTACATGTCCCCTTCTCTGCTCAAACTTTCCTTTCCATTCCTTCCCGATTTATTTAGTGCATGCTTAGCATTCAGTGGATGGGGAAAGCAGTGGCATTTTTAGCTTAATAGGGGATGATTTCCAGCTATTGATATTTTTTTGAATATTCATCACACTTGGCTACGTAAATATATCCCTTTTGGTTTTTATCCTTTAGACTTGGACACTTCACCCTTCACGCAAGAAAATACTTAGTGTGTGGATGGTTCCTCTGTTACATAGGATCTACTCACCAGCTAGTATGAAAGGAAGACCATTGATTAACCACTATGTTCAGCCATGGTTATATTGTTGTCACAATATTCCCAGATAGCTATGATTGATGTCCAAATGAAGACCAGTAGTTCTACTCATAATCTAGGAAAGAGACACAAGCTAGTTTGTGTTTGCTTCCAGTGCGAAGGTGTTGCCTGTGAAAATAAAAATGGAGGTGAGAGGTTTGTATGTCATGAAATATAATTATGGATCATAAGACAAATAGAAATTGAAAAATGAATTTCCTTCAAGGGACAAGATGATGAGGGAGGAAAGCGAAGAGACGTATTCAGAGTTAGAAGATGAACTCGACTGAAGACCCTATTGCAAATGAAACATTGGTCCAATGACAATCAAATATATGTATTCATCAAAGAAAATAAAAAGAGAAAGAGATCTTGGATGTGAGTGTTCCCAGTAGCTTTAAGAAGGTTCATGCATTCCAACCAGCAAGAAGTTGGCAGCCTCTTGATAAGACTAATCTGTGTGATATTGTATATGCATATCCTTTTGTTTTGATTGGCCCCATTGCTAGAGCTAACTAAGAATTGCATTATTTATCATGTTTTTCTGAAAGCTACCAGCTCATTTATTCAACCTTTTGTTCTAGGGAATAAGGATTTGAAATAGTTTTTGTTTGGTGTCCCCCATATTACTTTTCTTCATCCATGCAGTATCTTCACCCAATCTATATCACTTTTAGCTCTAAAACTTATGCTACATAGTTCTGATTATGCATAATCAATTCAAATCTTTTGAATACATGTATCTTCTTCAAAACTTATCCTTCCTTTCGAGTGGATATATCTTTCCATTATCAAAATTTGTTTGAAATTCTTCCCTTTGGGTAGCAAATGACTACATCTATGATGATTACTAGTTCTTCCCTAAAGAAGTGTGCTTGAGATCCATTTGATTGATCAATATCCCTGAGATTAGATCTCACTTGAGGTAGATCAGAGGGAGACTGAAACTTGATACTATGTTCCTTCAGGTGTATGCTAGATGCGAAGTACACTATTACTTTCCCTCGTGATTGAAAATAGACTTTAAGACTGGGAAAAAGATAAATGCACCATAAAGTCTTAAGCGGGCCATCTATCATAGAGAAACAAATGCTTCAGTGAATTCTTCTAAATAGACACCATCCTGAGTAAGCATGTGAACAGTTGATGTGATATTTCAATCCATTCTCAATCTTTGCCAAGTTGTAAAGTATTCTTCAAAAGATGTTCTTTCAACATTTTAGGATAATTGGTTGTCCAACTATCAATGTGAGAGTGACTGTTGTTGAAACACGTGAATTTTGCAATTAAACTTCTCAAATAATTATTTCACATGGTTTCTCATGAAGATGGACGAAAACCAGGGTCGAGCCAAGCTTTTAGTCAAACAATAAAAATGAGAAGTGTTAGAAGCTTCATCCCAAGATTTGAAAGGATAAACTAGATAAATAACAAAGAACTAAGATCAAGAGGAGTAAAATTTAAATTGCACCAACAACAAAACAAGCAATAGCATAAGCTATATTGATGCTTTATAAGAAGGAAGCATGTAGAGAGGGGTATTTATAGAGGCAGCTTCACCCTCAATGTTTATATGTGACAATAAACTACCATCTTGGAGAGGTCATTATATTGATGTTATGGATTTTATTATTGATCGATACCTCATGAATCAAAATCTCAAGCTTTTATAAAGGATGAGGTGTATGAAGAGCCATTGCAATGAGCATGGGAAAACTCATAAAGAAGGTAGAATTGACTTTTAGAGGGAGATTAGAGATGGGAAAACGTGTAAGCAAGGTAGACTCCTCTTCAAAGTTAGATCAAAAATTTGTAAACTCGTAAAGAAGGTAGAATCGAATTCAAAGGCATATCGCAATGTGAAATCTTGTAAAAAAGTAAAACTCGACTTCCAAGTGATATAAAATATAGGAAGCTCAAAGGGAAGGAAAACATGGTAGCAAAGGGAAATTTTAGAGGCATGTAAGCAATTAAAAAAGTCATAAAAAGTCAAACTCAAATTCATAGGCATACCAACAAGGAAAATTCATGAGGAATGCATACTTGACAATAGAAGCACACTTAAAAGGTAGACCAACAGATGAGAAGATTTGTAAATAAGACAAATGTAGAGAGGCATTCTTTAGAAGTGAACCCAATGATATTTTCAATTTTTGACAAGAACGTAATCAATAGACTAACTTGACAAGGTGAGAGAGGATTTTTTATAGTTTTATTTGATAGAGAATTATTCAAAAGATAGGCTCTATAAGTTATCTAAGTTTTTGTGGGACCAAAAAATGCTTGAAAAGGGGAGGTTTGATCCAAAAATTACTTCTAATACAGAAGG
This sequence comes from Picea engelmannii, assembly GCA_009831015.1. NCBI lineage: Eukaryota > Viridiplantae > Streptophyta > Pinopsida > Pinales > Pinaceae > Picea > Picea engelmannii. The sequence continues at coordinate 9,330 of ML842802.1, forward strand.
AAGTGAACTATAGAAAGTGAAGCAATGCGTAGGGGTAAGGCATTGTCTAAAAAGTTGGATGGTTGACTAGATCAAAGTCCAACGAAGGACTAAGTTGATTGGGAAAATTGAATAGGTCAAGAACCAAATAGAGGTAGAATCAATAGGATTTGATCACCTTAGCAGAATGAACTCAGATAGCCACATTAATGGACATTGGATGGCAACAATGGATGCATGCCAATGGAGAATGTTGACGGAAAGATGAAATGTTATATTAATGTTTGATGAGAAATTATTGATGAAGGATAATTAATGAGTAGTCGATCGACCAAGGATTAAGTTGATGGTATCATTAGTTGACTAGCGCATGAGTGATAGTTAGCATAGATCTTGGTTGATCATAACAATTTATAGGATGATGTGTATTTGAACCTCAAAAGAATGACCAAGAAAATGGGTGAAAGGCTAGATCCAAAGTGTCATGTTTATGCCATGTGTATGCCACATCAACAATATCATCCAACTAATTTGTTTGTCATTTATACAATTGGCATCGATTACCCAAGGAAAGAAAATTGTTTCTTAACTTCAAAGACCTCAAGCATTCAAACAAACTATAATTGGTTCTGAAGAGAAAGTAAACTCAAAGAGGGACTAGAGACAATGTAGGGGAGAGACTTTGGAGAGATTAAAGAATCGACTTGGAGATTGGACTCTGAGAAATTTTATGGAGGGATCACAATTAACTTTGGAGAGAAAGTCAACTCAAAGGGGGACTAGAGACAATGCAGGGGAGAGAGTTTGGAGAGCTTAAAGAATCGATTTGGAGGTTGGGTGACTGGTTGATAAAGGGAGGGATCCCAATGAACATTGGAGATTTGTTGCACACCATACTAGAAGGAAATTCCTCGATGATAGAACAAAACTCTACATTGTTACTAAGTGTATTAGGGATTGTAAACACAACAATGTGGATGTGGAATCCCATGGGCAATGCACAAATGCAAACAAAAATATTCACTAGTCGACTTATCTCTAAGATTCATAATAAATGGAGTTTATTCCCCATGAGGGTTACATCTTTGCATTGCGTGAATGCTATAGTGTTGGTTGTTGTTTCTAATTTCTACTGTTGTGATTAAACATTAGACATATAATAGACATATTTTCACATACATATCGAGAGGTTTTAAGTTTAAATGAATTTTGAATTTTTGTTTTAAGAATTTTTTTTGAGTGCCATCGAGAGATTTTGACTCACCCACTAGATATGGATCAATGAAATATGTGTATAAATCATTGTAACAAAACATTTGGATTTTAAAATATGTTTACTAAATTTATAATTATTGTGCATTTATATCTACACAAGTACATGCTCAAGCTGTACACAAACCTGTACATCGCGTTCCTTTGTAGCTCCCTAACATTATTGATCATAATCACGGGCATGGGCACAATCATATCATTTGACTTTTTTATTTTGAAACTAATAATATTATTGAATTGAATGATAGTGTTAATAACTCGTGTGATTGATGAAATTATTGACTTATTTTACTTGTGACATTGATATACTTGGATACTTTTGTATATAAAATTCTTATTTTGCCACTTACCTTTATGATATGTATTAGATTGTACATTTTTTGTGGTGATAATTATA
>ML842802.1:21220-39242 GCA_009831015.1 Picea engelmannii
ATTTTACATTTATTAACATTTTTTAATCTTTTAGTATAATTTTATAGAAATTTGTATGTAGTAATTTTTAAACTTTTAAGTCATATTTTAAAATATAAGAAACATTGAGATGTTTTTACTTTTTTAATTATTATAAAGATCATGGAAAGTACAGATCTGCATTCTTTTCGAATGACTAAGGAAATGTCTGAATATTATTTATATAAGCCGTGCGAACACTAACAAGTAAAGTTTTCGGAGACAGTACATGCAGCGTGTTGCCCTTGTTAACTTATGTAATTGATGACATTATGGATTATTTGACTTCTAATATTGATATATAAAACACTTATTTGGCCACTTACTTTTATGATATGTGTATGATTATTTATGGTATACATTTTTATGGTGATAATTATAATATATATATATTATTATTATTATTATTATTTCTTGTAAAATTATATTCTTGAAAGTTTTTTAATTTGTTATTATAATTAATTGATTATAAAATATTAAAATTAATAAAATATTATTATTAAATTAAATATATAAATTATAAAATTAAGATTTAATAATTTATTAATTGAATTAATATATTAAAAATAAAATTTAAAAAATCTATATTAGTTTCAAATTTTGTTTAACAAGTTATATTAATTATAACAATATCAAAAATATATATTTCTTTTTTTTTTTAATTTCTCATATAATTTGACTTAAATATTAAATATTGTAATAATTAATTACAATTTTTTTTTTTAAACATAAAATATAATATGAAATTTTAATGTGACTTTTGTTTACAAAATGTCTTTAGATAAGTAATTTTATTAATATGGAAAAATATTATTTACAGATAGAAGTGAGGACTCAATATTTACTTAACCTTATATAATTACATGAGTATGATAGGTATCTTTTACATAGAAATTAGGTGTTTTTATTTTAACAAATTATAATAAATCAATTTCTAAAAATATTTAAACTAGAAAATACTTAGATTATAAAACTTTAGGATTATAAGGTTATCAACTTTCAACCATTTTACATCAATTTTGATTCGATTTCAACCATATACAATAAATTTTGATCAAAATCTCTATTATTAATGTTTAAGTATTAATTTTTATGCTAAAGTCAAATATTTCTAATTTTTTTCATCCACCCTTTTGATTATTTATTAGGAAAAAATTATAAGTCAACATATTTTTTAAAACAAATGGTGAAGCATTTTTAGATAAAAAAGATAATTGTTTGACATGGATAGGGCAAGTATTAAGTCGAAAAATAAGCTTATGGTTATCATGTGAACAAAGTCAAGGATTGTTCATAGTATCTACATGATGAAACAAGTTAGATCAAACAAATTATAGACAATAAAGATATGGCATGTAAACACATTAGAGGAACAAGAAATAAAATTGCAAATTATGAAACAAGTTAAATCAAACAAATTATGGACAATACATGATGAAACAAGTTAGATCAAACAAATTATAGACAATAAAGATATGGCATGTAAACATATTAGAGGAACAAGAAACAAAATTGCAGATTATGAAATAAGTTAAATCAAACAAATTATGAACAATAAAGATATGGCATGTAAACACATTAGAGGAACAAGAAACAAAATTGCAAATTGACTTACTAATATGACAATTGATAAAAATGGAGACCTAATAGTAATGGTAATTGATGTTAAGAAAGATGTTAAAGAATCTAGGATGTGGGATGCCAACTTGGGCAATCTCATCTCCTAACTCCTTAGAGATCCTATATGTTAGCACCTTTGCTCAAAGAAGAATTTAAAGCATACACTTTACTAGCCTAATGGACTTCCAACTTCTTGATTGATGAATATAATAGTCTTTCATGGACTCTTCTAAAATTTTGAAGCCATGTTTTTATGAATTTTTTAATTTTGAAATATTTAGGGGAATTGATAGATAACAACATCATGCATCTTTGCACTTTTCTGTGAAATTTATATATTGTTATAAATTTGATAATAATAAAAAAGATAATCAAAGTGGGACTTTGAGAATGTATATAATAAATACCATTGTAGTTTTTTTGTTTGGATACATTTTCTTTGACTAGTAATGTTGTCCAATTAATATCAAAGTGGAAATCCATTGAAATTAAGATTAAGAACTTTCCATTCCACTCCACTTTACCAATCAAACAAACTTCCTATAACAAGGAAAAAATTATAATTGTCCTTACATTAATATAAATAAATAAAAATAACATAAAAATAAACAAGCATTTATCTTTAAATTCATATAAATAAAGGACAATTACACAAAAATAAACCACAAATTGTTTAAGCAATTTGTATATTTTCACAAATTGTTTAAGCAATTTGTATATTTTCACAAATTGTTTAAGCAATTTGTATTTTTTCACAAGAAAAGACAAATTTTAACTTAATTGTCACTCATTGTGTTTGTAAATTATTAGAATACAATTTATGTGATGTGTTTATCATTTATATATTTATTTTTTTTAATGTGTTTAAAATCTATGTTTTTTTATTTTGTTGAAGGTCTTAATTTATTTTCCAATGGCTTAAGTAAGTAAATGGACGAATTTATGAAAATCATAGTTTTTCTTAAAACAGAATAGTATATATTTCTATTTAAGAATATGTTAATGTGATAGAGTTGAAAAAATAGTAATATATATCATATAAATACACTGTAATAGTTGTTTCTCTCAAAAAAAAATCTATAGATACAAAAGAAAATTCATCGTGTTAATTGGGTATAACTTGAGTGGTTGAGAAGAGAAATGTTATCTTCCCCACCTAGATTTAAATCATGCTTGTAACATGCTCACTCTTTGTAAACTAATTATTGATTAGGGCCTTAGTAAGTCACAATAAATATCTCTCTCACTTATGAACTAAAACGTAAGAAAAAAAATCTCATTTTTATATGAAATAAATATTTATATATAAATAAACTATTTTAATCATAATACACAATTTTAATTTTCATTGGGTCTAGTTCGAGTGGTTGGGAGGAATGATTGTTATCCTCCCCACCTAGGTTCAAATCTTGTAAGTGACATATTGAACCCTTAATGATTATATTGTTATAATGGCTTTGAACCCTGTTGTTAAATGACCTTGTGCCCTAAAGATTTTAGGATTTACCTCGAGTACCATACTCAAAAAGAGGAGAAACACTTGAAGGTTTTCCCAATCCAAAAACCATACTAAAAATATGTCAATAATATAAATCTACATTATATAATTATGTTAATTAACACATGAAAAAGGCTTCATCTGGACTATATTAACTATATAATTTTGTTAATTAACACATGAAAAGGCTTCATCTTGGTTTCACTAACTATATGGTGAATTATTTACATATATATTATTTGTAAGTTATTAAACATATATATTCACTTTATATGATTTTAAAAAAATTGTTTTTTACCTTATATCATATGCACATGACTAACCCCTAAGAAATTACCCATGGACCAAGATGTGTTTTGATATTGTACGTGACTTTAATCATTTAATTGTGCCAAAGTTAGGAGGAGGTCTTTGGTTGCATGTAGGTTTTCAACTCTTGGGAAGATTGGTTGAATTATGTGACTCGGTCACATTAAATCAATGGATTAAGTAAACCGTAGAGCAAAAAATTCACAGCTATAAACTCTTAATAAAGAACAACCAAATTATAGAATGTGAACTTCAACATGGAAGATCGGAACATTGCACATGTTATTGTTGGTATGAAGAGAGTTACATGATTAATTGAAATCAAAGCATAGAGGAGAATGTTTATGAATCAAGTTGTATAGGTGAATCATTGTTTAAGTTCGAACTCATAAATATGGAATTATTTACAATGAGATAATATATATTTGCATACAATTACGGGATCAAATGTATGAATGAAGGTGGTGTTGAAGTTATGTTGAAATTGGGGTGTACATACCTTATCCACCTTTAGATTTGAACTTATGATTTCATAAGAAGAAACACATTTTTAATCATCCCACTCAAGTTGTATCCATCCATACATACATGTGTGTGTAATTTATTTATTTATTTATTGTTAGAAATGTGCATGTAATCTACAGAGCCAACATTTTTAACCATTGGCTAAGAAACCACAACCTGGGGGCATCTAAGTTGTCAAAATCACTCAAGGATCGCACCCACCTAGACCGCACCAACCCTTAACATGGTTGGATTTTTGGGTGTCTCCTCCCAACTAAACTCACCGTAAGGGTATTGAAATCGGGTCGCCTAGCAAATGAAACACATACCTTAACTGATTGATCTAACGAGACTTGACAGCGTGTGTGTAATTTAAATGTTTAATCATTTCTCCTATTTTTAATGTTTTTTCCCTCATAACCTAGACCTTTATTTAATATATATCAATTAAAAGTTGCTTTATGAGGAGAAGGCGTGTATATATATATATATATATATATATATATATATATATATATATATATATATATATATATATATATATAAAGAGAGGGGGGGGGACAAATTACAATTGAAACTTAAAATATTGGGGTTTTAGGTATTACATGTAAAATTGATTCAAATGTTGGGGTTTAAATATTGGTCTTATTACTTCATTTGAATCCCCGTAATTCCATAGACATAGAAAAGTATAAAATAAAAATAGTTTTTAAGTAATTTTCTATGAATTTCTTTTCTTTTCAATGGCTTGATTAATTTTGAGAAATCAAAATCTCTTTTAATAAGATTCTCTTTAAAATTGTAAATGTGAGATAACTAATCTCTTGATAGGAAATTGACTAAACCAAAATATATTTTTAGTTTGTATTTATTATTAAGTTAGTCTTGTTAATATCAAGTTAAACATTGCTTACTCTAATATTTTTTAACTTAAAATTGTAGCCTTTGCTTCAACAATACTCCACAAATCAACCTACTCCATCAACATTAAAGTATGCACTTCTAATGAGTGAAGTTGGAAGCGCCTTCTAGCTAGTCACAGTCTCTAAGATCATATATCCCAAAGTGAACCGTTCTTGCAACCCCTTTAACACACCTCAAACAAATAGATCAACTTGAAAACGAATCAACAACATATCATGGGTGCAGATCACCTCTCAAAGGCATAAACCAACACTCTAGTTGTTGGAGTTTCTTAGGGATATCACCCACATACCCCTCATAGGTACCAGTGCATATTTCAAGCATTGATAACTCTAATCTATAGAGAACTTTGGGCATCACACTCGTTGAAATACTTTGATGGCAATGTCCTCTCACAAGTAAAAACTTTCTCCATACGTCCTCTCACAAGTAAAAACTTTCTCCATACATTGGTTGAATGACTTCATATGTATAGGTGTGATACCATGTTAAATTATCAGTACATGGTAAGTAGATCTACACTTATAAAAACATCAAAACCTCGCACCTAGAAATCTAAATTAATTAAACCCCTCTCAAAATAGTGGATAAAAGAGTGTTAGATATACATACAATGAATCTAAAAATTAGAATGGTGAGCTAAGAATTGCAGCAACCAATTACATATTTGTAGATTGAAAGAAAATATTATATCTGCAACTAGCTTATCTCAAGCAAATACACTAACTTGAAACTTCAACTACTTAACCATGACAATGAAGCGCCCTCTCTCTCTTTTATAGAATAGGAGATGAGAGTCCAGTGAATTTGGAGAAAGCACACTCATGCATGAGTTTTTCCTACCCATAATAGTATATCCACTACAAAGAAGTACCAATATGCACACATCCAAGCATGCATGAGAATCTCTCTCATGCATGCACCTCCCTACATTGGGATCCACACTTGTCAAGTATAACAAAATACATTGGATGCATGCACCCCTTTTGCATTTGGATCTGCACCCTCTAAGACTAGAAGATGCATGTGTCATCCATGTATTGAGATATTGTTATGATCCAAACACTTAAAATGTAATAATAAACCAGAAGTACACATCATGTACACCAATATGAACATGGCAACTCTAATAAAGATAATAGAGATAAGTTACACAATAAATTCTTAAATAATGGGAGAACCTCCTCCAAATACCCAAGTGCATTCATCCATCCAAATCACATGTCCTCAATAATGACTACATGATCTTTGTATACACATATTCACACTCTACACATGTGGCCCCTTTAATATTAGTCCAACGCTATTACATACACATTTACACATTACATGTACATTTAACCCCATATATTCCCTCCCCCCCTCCTAGGGTCACGTTGTATACATTTAACCCCATATATGCCCCCCTTGGGGTCATACCATGGTACCCTCCTTCAAAAGCCTTGTCCTCAAAGATTTAAAGGATTTATACGTGATGAAACCAAGTAATGTGATTTTCTTGCATTCTTCTTTCCATTGATGACTATCCATCCATCCAATCTCAATTATTTTCGATCTTAATCCTTGATGGATAGTTGTTGCATAATTTTCTTTACTTTGATTCCATGTATTGTTGTTAAAGCTTCTCCATTTTGTAGTAGTTGGGGTCTCTGATAATATCCTACTGAATAATGGTTTTGTGATGCCCTTTTCCATGAATATTGATGAGGATTACATCTTCCTTGGTAATGTTGATATCGATCTTCTTGTCTTCATTGAAATCTTTCTTGGTAATGAGGGTGTTGATATGGTTTCACATTTGATGGTTTTCCTTGATTTCTCACACCCATTTCATCTATCTTCTTTTTAGAGATAATGGCATCTTTTATCCTCTTTGTTTGGTCTTTGATTACTCTATCATTGGAGATAATACCATCATATTTTTCATGTACGTCATCTAGATGGATTTCAACTTCTTCAAGTATCTTCTGGTCACCTTCTTGAATCTTATCTTCTTTCTCCTTTTGAAGATGCAATGTGACCCCATCTATCAAATTTTGACATCCTTCTTCAATTTTGGATTTTATTTCTGATTTTGCCTCATCGGTATTCAGGGATTTCTCAACTTTCTTGCAAATCTCTTCTTTGATTGTTTTGATATTGTCCTCTTCAATTTTGGTGTTAATATTTTCATCCCAATTCTTTGATTCACACTCTTGTAAATGCCTTTTCACCTTCTTAACATCATTAAGAAGTTCTTGATTATTCTTACATAACCTTTTGATTTCTTCATATTTATGTTTCAATTCTTCCCTTGAATGATCATTTTCCCACTTTGTTTTGCTATTATTTTCTTGCTTTAAGATATTAACCTCTTTGATGAGTGATTCATTAAGGGATTGCATCTTGGCGAACTCATAATTTTTATTTATAATATATTTTCTTAGCTCTTCATTATCCATCTGCAATTCAGAAACTTTTTATTTAGCTTCAATTAACTCATCTTGAATTTTATGCATCTCCTCCATTTTTGTATCCTTGATCCATTTATTTGAGAAGAGTTTTCCAATGCTTCCCAGGTGATGTTCCATCTACTATCATTATCAATACTCATCCACGACTCCCAAGCTTCACCAAAAAAATAATTTTTTCCCTTTAAGGAGTCATACTATATTCATTTATAATCCTCAACCATTCCATAGAATTTATTTCATATTTATCTTCATCTCCTGTAAATTTAGGTATTGTCGTTGATTCTTAATTGAGGTCTAACCCTCAAGTTACAACCTCAATATATTATAATAAAAAATGATCTCCAATAGTGATGATCATTTTTATAGTACATTCCCATATGTTTTCTCTTTCCAATGGCTTTTGAATCACCTCAATCAGACATCCCAATCAAAAGTTATGATAGTTTTAAGTTAACATGCCTTTTAAGACCCTAATCTTGAGATTATCTTTCTCGTTGACCTTTAGCCTGATGTATCAATGCAATTTTGGTCCTTCTAAGTCTGAAATTTCTTCTTGTAGTACTATGATATGTCTTCTCTGCAATGCTATAGGTTTGACAAAAACTTGATTTGCCAAGTGAAAGTTATGGTAACTTTCCCAAAACTTGTTGATTTTTGGCCTTTTCTAGAGAGCGAATTTGTACAGAATGCCACACATCCAATTTGTCTGATATGATTCTAAAATTTTTCCCTGTAATAAGATGGACTATTATATTTTCGTGTAATTAGTTTCACTGAATTTTGATATTTATTGAAGCAGATATGACAGTTTTACCCAGAACACATGTTTGAGATAAGTTTAGAGTTAGTCAAAAAACCCTAATTTCCACAGCCTATATTTTCGTAATTATGGATTATTAGAACCCAACATTTATACCACTGGTACCTAAATATGTTTCCTTCGACTCCCTAAAGTCTTATAGTATAAAACGTCACCGAAAAAAAAATTATAGAGAAATTCCCAAAATGACTCGTTTGAGAAGGATTTCAAGGCTAGTAAAAATTCATAATTTCCACAGGATGCATCTTCGAAAGTAAACCAATCCATGGCCTAAATTTTTTAACAATCATACTTCGCCCTATCTTCTCAGTATCCTGAAAATTTCTCGGTTTGAAATGTATGAAAAAAAAATTATAGTGAAAATGCCAAGATGATTTGGTTGAAGTAGCAAAAACCCGGGATCAATACTCTGATACAAAATGTTATGATATGAATTCTTAAAATGTCATAATAAACTAGAAGTACATACCAATATGAATGTGGAGCACAACTCCATTGAATATAACAGAGATAAGTTACACAATAACTCCTTAAAGAATAGGAGAACCTCCTCTAAATACCCGAGTACATTCATCCATCCTCAATAATGACTACATGATCTTTATATATACCTATTCACACATTGAACATGTGGCCCCTTTATTATTAGACCGACCCTATTAATATACATTTACACATTACATGTACATTTAACCCCTTATATTCCCCCCTTGGGATCATATCATATACATTTAACCCCATATATGACCCCTTTGGGATCCCTTGGGGTCATGCTATATATGTACCCTCTCATCAATGAATCCACACAAAGACTATTATAACCTTCTCTAATGTGCCTTCACCAACAACAAACAATCTGCAAAAGGATAAAAAAAATGGACTAAATATGTCGATCATGACTCTGATGAAAGAAAGTGTCTCACAACAACAAGTAAAAATATTAGATAAAACATGATCAAATTGGAGGAGTGTGAATCTCTATTTTGGAAAGATGGACACTATGTCTTCAAAAGATTGGAAAGCATTGGGAACTAGAATGTCCAAACCATGGATAATTTACAACAATGGTTGTTTGTAAAAGAACGAGTTTTGACCAAGTTCTAGGAGAAACTTGAGAAGGTGAAGAATGTTAGAGAGTTGATTGGTTCTGCCCAAGATGCACAAACGATGGCGAAGGAATTTGGAAAGCACTTCATCAACACTCCTTGTTCATACTAAATATTTTGTTAGTTTCAAGAGGCAAAATAAAAGAGTTGGTCATATGATACTAAAAAGTATGGGAATTGATGGGAAAGGTCTTGGCAAGAACAGTGAAGGAAGGAAGTATCCCACAGAGAAAAATAATGAATGATCACATGTTGGTCTGGGGTGTCTTGGTGGAATAGTGCTAAAGGGTGAATGCTCTAATGTAGCCAAAGGAAAAATGGATACGAAAGTGCAAACATGCAGGCCACCTCTAGGAAAAGAATGGCACAAGTAGGTGCTAAGTTTACCAAGACTGTCATCTTTTTGAAGATTGTTAGGATCCGACCCTAACCCCTCTTACTTGGTCATTAGTTAGCATGATATATTTTCCATGTAATAAAGGTCAACATTAGTTAATAAGGCCTATTAAATAAATGTGAACAAATCAATGTAAGAAGACCTAATAGAAGTTTTTGCTTCTAGAAAGATCTTCCACTAGAATGTTCTTTAGAAGATAGAATTAGTATAAATAAGAGTAGGAGGTATGAGAAAACTTCTCTTGAGTATTATTGTAAGAGAGCTCTGCCCATTTTAGAGGTTTCCCCCTCGAAGAGGCAAGTGAACAAATCTTTCTTGGTGTTATTAGTATTATATTTATGCTCTTTATTGAATGTTTTTGTTATTCTTGGGGTATATTTGCTTGTTGTGTTATTTGTTTCAGGTTAAGCATATTACAAGTGGTATCAGAGCTCTTTCTCGGTCAAACACGCAACCATTTTTTTTTAGAAATTTATAGGCTAGAGATGTGTTATGATGTCTTTAAACTATAGAGATTTGTCATTCAGCGCATAAATCCACAGTCAAGGAAGCATACATGCAGGAAATACAAGAGGTTTTTAAGCTCAGATTGTTGGACACCCTTGTAACCCATGTTGGTACCCCTTCAAGTGGTAGCGCATCAAACAACACAAGTACATGGATTTTCTCTTTCTCGTACCTTTGGTATATCAGAAGACCCCAAGGATATCATGAACCCAACCCTAGATGAATCGATCAGTTCCCTGACTATTATAGTGTAACCGAGAACAACACTCAAGAAGATACTCTCTAGTACCTAAGTAATTAGGTAGTACGGCTAAGGGTACAGTCAAGCCTCCTTAGTTGGTGCCCTGAGAAATTAGGTCAAGTACTATTGTTCGACCCCGCACTTATATCAGAGAGCTATAGCACAATGAAAACCCATGTTTGTAGGAACCCTGAAAACTCTTCCACTTGGGAAAGAAACATAACATGAACAATTGAGCTATATTGTCATGCAACCTTGACTCCTACTTTCAGGTTGTGAAATGGTTGCACATTTTTTCCTATTAATAATTTGGGCATTTTGGCACTATAGTATTATCCAGATCGGAGTATAACTCTGTAGGAATTTTAAAAAAAGAGTATAGTGGCCCCACCGACACCCTTATTTGGGACCTCTACCATTGGATTCCTCTCTTTGTCCTAATTGTAGTGGTACCTATCATTTTTTAGTCTATTTTTTCCATGGACCTGACACCGTCATTTGGGACCTCTCCCATTGGATTCCTCTCTTTGTCCTGATTGTTGTGGTGCCTATCATTTTTTATCCTATTTTTTTGTGGACCCAACACCCCTTCCCGACACCCTTATTTTCCACCTAGCCCAACATAATCCTTATCTTGTTTTTATCGTTGAGGTATCATTCTACCTAAGCCTCCACAATGGCCCCTACCACCCATGCTCAGGACCTGGAAGAGTTGGACACTAAGGTAACCAAAATGTCGAGGACATGGACGAGATAACTAAGAGCTTAAACTCCCTCACCCAACAGCTACAAGACTTCGTGACACACAACAAGGGTAAGCACCTTGAGTACCACTCTGAGGATAATAATTCTTCCCATTATGAGAATAATCATCATTCCCACTCCCCTTGGGGTTCTCCAAATTCTTGGAAGAATCTACCCAAAGTTGAGATGCATAAATTTGATGGATTAGACCCGGATGGGTGGGTATCCCAAATGGAAGATTACTTCTCCCTCCATGATATTCAGGATGATGAGACCAAACTCCATGTGGGGGTTCTGTACTTGGATAAAGAATGATGGAAATGGTGGCAATGACATAAGAAATGCTATCCAGGACAACCAAATTGGACCATGTTCACCAAATCAGTTTGTCCTTGTTTTGATAGGGAATCTCATTTTTTTGGACGACTCACCAAGTTGAGACAAACATGATTAGTAGTAGACTTCACCACCGCATTTTAATAGTTGGCTATCAGAACTGAGGGATTATTTGATGAGTTCTATCTTGAATGTTTCCTCATTGGCTTAAAAGATTCCATTCGAGTGCATGTTTGCATGCATCATCCTGTCACTTGGTTGCATGCGTGCAAATTAGCATTGGAGGCTAAGACCATTGTTCATGCCCAACCCCTTCGTCTTGCAGTTCCCACCCACCCTCATCTAGGGGACACCCCTACTCCAACACAAACTTTGAAGGTCCAAAAGGTATCTCTAGCAGAAATGGTTGAACATCGGAAGCAAGGACTTTTCTATTATTGTGATGAAAAGTATTCACCATGCCATAAATGTCATGAACAAAAGTTCCTCTAGATTGATGGGTCGGCTCCTACCTCCTCCGAGGAAAGACTGCCAGATGAGGCCCCGAACTCCAAGGACACATAACCAACTTCCCCCATCCAAGATCCAATTGCAGTTCCTATGGAACCAGAGGAACCTGCCATATCTCTCCATGCCCTAGTAGGAATTTCTACTCCACAAACATTAAAAATCAAGGGCTACATCAAACATAGGCCAGTCTTGGTGTTAATTGATAGCGGTAGCACCCACAATTTTATTCACCATAGGGTTGTTAAGGATGTCGATTGCTTTGTTAGACCAGTTTCTAATTTTTAAACTCTCATAGCTAATGGCAGTACAATGAAATTTGGGGGCCGTTGTGAGAATTTCAAACTCCAAATGGGTGATTATAACCTGAAAACTCACATGTTTTTCATTGCCATGGGTGTTTGTGATATTGCCTTGGGTGTTGAATGGATTCACACCTTGGGATCGATTACCATGGATTATCAAGAGTTATATATGAGCTTTACTCAAGATGCTCACACTTATACCCTCTAAGGCCTACAATTTGACTCCCCAGAAATTATCAGTTCTCGACAGATGGAGAAACTCTTGAACAAAGGCCATGATGGTGTGATTGCTCAACTTAATGCCATCCAGGTATATGATCAATCATCTCGAGTAGTACATCTTTATCTGCAATTGGTCTTGGATAAGAACCACAAGGTCTTTGAGACACCCATTTACTTGCCCCCCTCCTAGGGTGAGCATGATCACAACATCCCTCTCTGTCTAGGCAGTCATCCCCCCAATGTACGCCCCTATCGGTATCCACTTGCTCAAAAAAATGAAATAGAAAAAATAGTGCAGAAATTACTGGAGTTTGATTGTTGGTGCGCAGCTATAAGACCCTAGGTTCAAGTTATTCATCCAACAAAAACCCTTTAGACATCGGCCCTTTCGGCATCACCTGCATGCAAGTGAAGTCTCACCGGAGGCATCTACTAGGGCTGCAGGAACCAAGTTTTTGTAGGGATGAGGGGATGTGAGGCTACCAACCTAACCATTAATACTTATTCACCATGTGTGCATTATCCTTATTTAACATCCTTTTTTCAGTTAACAAACCCTATGTGCGGCTTCCATTAACTAACAGTTTATTACTTTGACCATAACAGTTATGTGACATTAATAAATCTAAGATTCATTCAACACCCTAAACCTTAGTGTGCATAAATAGTATAACATATATCACGATGTAACCAACCCACTAAATCATTCATTATTATAGCGCATCAACAATAGGTTAAACAGATATATATTAATCATGCATAAACATAACATCCATGAATAATCACATCCACATACACATTAGACATAGGATTTTAATGTGGTTCACCCAATCCTCGGGCTACATCCACAACGAATGGCTTCTTATATTAGTCTTCGTGCAATAATCACCTTAGGCCTGCGCACTACGCTTACAAAAGATACAACATATTGTAATCCCCAAACATGCCTAGTCGCTCTGCAGTGCAAGCCTATCATTGCATAAACTCTCTTCATCAATCATGAGCAACCTAATCGCTTATTCTTAGTAGCCTAATATCCCCCGACCCTTTACATATTTATACATAGAAGTAGGGATAAAAAACCTAATGGTTCATAACAACTTATCGCCAAAACCCTAATGGGTCATAATCCTTTTTCCTACTTTAGCGTCGATCTGTTGCATTTCTTGCTTTTGCGTCGATCCGTTTCTTTTCCTGTTTTTGCGTCAATCTATTGCTTTTCCTACTTTTGCACCGCAAAGTGAGCCCTTTCTGCATGCTCTGGTCCTGCCTTTTACTCTCTCATATGCTATGGCGTGGCTCCCAAAACTTCATTATTCTTATCCAAAATGCATGTCCAATAGGCCCCCAACACTCATGTATGGCTCGTCCCAAGAAACTTAATCCTTTTTCAACTTCTCCTTGAATTTTTCAAAAATCTCCTTTGTTGTGTTGGTCTTCTCCTTGACCGTTGTTTCGTTTAACAAAATTGTTTCTACTAATTTTGCAGTGATATGAGTCTGTCGTTTCTCCTTAGCTTGTTCCACTACATTTTTTATCCTGCAATGTGCTTCTGTTATTTCCTCTGCAACTTTTAATGCTTCTTCCTGCAACATCTCCATTTGTTGCATGCGAGCTTGCTACTCGACCCCCAGATGGTTCATTTCAGAGTATAGTTTCTTACTCTCTTGCATTGCTATCATCTTCTCGACTAGTGGAAAATTGTTGATGGTTTCCTTAATCTTCTAATCCTTCCCCTGCGTAATTTGAATCTTTTGTTCAATACTCTGTAATTCGACATCCTCCGATAGTTGATTCCAAACTTGTATGTTGTCTTCGTACAACTTAGCACATTCTACTTCCAAATTCTTGATACTTTCCACTACGGTGCTTACTGTCTTCTCCCTTTGGTCTCTTTCTTCTAGGGGTGTGGTTGGTGTCATTCATGTTTCTAACTCAACAATTTTTGTTCGGAAGCCCTAGATGGCTTCATTGATCTTCACTACTTGATCTTCCAATGTAGTATCCACCTCCATTGGTACCTCTGGAATCTCTTTGCAAACCTTGTCAAATGATTGCTTCACATGTTCTGCCTTATGTGCAACTGCATCCCTTTCCCGTTCAAATCTATTGTAATCAATCCACATGCTTGCAAGATCTGTTATGGCCTTAGTCAATTCACCAGATGTTTTTGGTGAGCGCAAGTTCAATTCTTGCGCTATGTTGTCCTGCAACCCCTCCAACATTTCTCCCGATATCTTTGATAAGACTAAGTCAAAGTGGCTTATTGTGTGTGCTTGCTCCTGCATTTCTGCTGATGAGAATGCAATCACCCCTACTGCCAACTTAATTGTTCTGCACTCCCCCTTTACCTCTAATGCATGAGAGACTGTTAGTCTTGCTTCTACTGGCCTTCTTGTGCTTGTTGTTGGTCCTTCAGTTGTTTGTTGAGTAGTTTTTATCCTGGTTACTTCCATCAATTAGCACAGTGCAGTCATTTATTCATGTATCTTTCTTATCATTCCTTCTTGCTACTCTACCGCGCATTGAAACACGTGATCGGTGATCTCCTTAACTTGCTCCCCAAACCTCTCGAAGTCGTCTTCCATTAGTGCCAGTGGACTCGTTTCTTTATTCGCTTTCGGCTTCTTCTAATGTGGCATTGATTTTCCCTTCTCTGTCTCTGCGTCTTTTCTCTTCTTGTTTTCGTTGTTTCCTTGGCCTTGTACTTCCTCAATCTCGGGATCTAGTGTTTCCATTTCTTGTTCATTTGATGGGACCTTATATTCTGTGTCATGGTCTTGCATAATTAGTTTTGTGTCCTCCTATTTTATTCAGTACTTTGTCTTGACCCATTCCTCTCTCAGATATTTTTTTGCTTATATGTACATATGATGATGATCTGCCATGAACCACGCACTCGATTTGTAAGTTTCTACAAGTTGTGGCGAAATTTGTGGTGTATCTTGGATACATTGCCTAATCATTTCCTTATACATATAGAATTCAATATTGTTGTTATCCCTTGTGTGTCATGTACCACAAGTTATGATACTTGGCAGCTCAGCACGACTTGCCTCTCATACCTAGAAATTGTGCATCCTCTGGTTCTTTCCACTTTGTTAACTCGATCAGAAGTAATAACTGGGAATAGTGGAATTTCATTCCTTTGTCCTATGCTATGGCGAAGTCTATCAGGAACTCGTTCAATAAAAAGAACTCCCAACTCATCGTTACCCCTTCTATGCATTTCTCGACCGTAGTTATCATGTCTGCGGGCACTTGATCTTTCTTGCACTTCCTGAGCAATTTTCACACCAATGATTGAGTCACAAATCGTATTGTTGGGTCACATATGATTGGCACATCCAAGCCGCGCACACCTCTAATTGTGTGGAATTTCTCCTTCATGACCTCTGACAGAGCCTTCTCATTCTTTTTATCTGTGAACAAAAATGTAAGATCTTGCCCCTGTAGGATCTTGAGCCTTCTCAACGACTTTTGTTCCCCCTTGAAAATTGTCCATTTACCTTCGCACCTAAATTAATTGTCTAATCCACTAGTGTTGTGCAATCAATACCTGCTTTAATGTTGCATTAATTCCAAATCCTTCACCAATTTTTTCCTCGATCTGCTAGTCTATAACTATCTTTGTCAACGATTTTCATTTATGACTATACGTCTCCATGATGTTTGTCATTACTACTTTTTAACCGTCATTTCCACTCTTTAATAACTTTAATTGTTTTTTTGCTTCTACTTATGCGCAGTTCTTTGGCTTATTCGTTTATTCACTGCACAATATTTTCTTCTCTACGCAATTCACTTCCTCTGCGCAATCCTTTATCAGTGTATAACTCACTTCTTCTACGCACTTACTCTTGTTGTGTATGTATCTTGCTTCCTCCTCATTCTCATCCATGACATTCCCATGTTTATTTCTTTTTCTGAACTATCTTAACTTCTTGACCCTTGACTAACTCTTAGACTTTCTTTTTCTTTCCTTCACAAACTTTATTACTTTTTCTGCTTTTTTGTTTCTTTTTCTTACTATAATACACTACTATGGTACATAAGTTCTTGCGCAGATCAGACTAGTGCACGAACGGTCGACCGTCCCTATAAAGTTTCGGTCGACGCCCATTCACCAATCCCCCCAAGACTTTACCATTCAACATTTCTAGTTGCACAACACCTGCTTCTGTCACATACTTGATCACATATGGACCTAACCAATGCATTCCAAATTTCCATGCATGCTACATGAACTTGCTATCGTATAGAAACACTAAGTATCCCACTTGAAACATTTTATGTTTAATATTCCTATCATGCCATGTTTTTTCTCTTTCCTTATGGACTTGTTGATGGAATCTTGTGACAAATCGATCTTCCTCAAGCTGTAACGACTGTGACAATCTTCCCTCTACTTCGCCAGAGTCCAAAATATCAACAATCACTACAACGTGGAAGCTTGGCACAATAAATTCCATTAACATTATTGCTTCTTTCCCATATGCCAACCTAAAATGTGTATGTCACATCAACTTTTTGCTTGTAGTCCTATATGCCCATAATACTGCAGGGATCCTCAAGTCCCAATCATCCCTTCCTATGTTGTAGATCTTTGTTAGAGCATTCTCTAAAATTTTATTGAACGCTTCTACTGCCCCATTTTCCTGAGGGTGGTAGGACGTGCTCCTCTGATGGTGAATTTGAAACTCCTTAGTCAATGCTGCAATCGTCTTATTCAGGAATTGTGTCCCCTGATCACTTAGTAAAATGCACAGACAACCAAATATTGTAACGACATTCTCTAACAGAAATCACATAGCAGTCTTCGCATTGTAGTATATGACCGGTGTTGCTTCTGGTCATCTTGTCAAATACTCTGTTGCAGTGATTGTATATCTAGTTCATGATCTCGTAGTTGGTGGATTGATCGGTTCAATGAAGTCTATTTTCCATTTATCAAAAGCCTGCAATGTAACCTGTGGATGCAAGGGCATCTCATCCCTTCTTGATGGATTCCAACCCTTTGACAAACATCACATGCTTGACAATATTTGTTAGCATCCTTGTGAAGTGTGGGCCACCAGTGTTATCGGGTAAATTGTTAAGTGTGGACACAAATCAATCCCCCTAGCTTCACTACGAAACTAGAACAAAACAAGATAGTACACTACTCTTTCCTTAGATTTCAATTATCAAATGAGAAATGGATCTAGAACATATCTTTTAAATATCGAAGATCTGACTTCGTCAATGCAATCCAAGCTCCGTCACGAGGCTTATGGAGAAATATCTACAAATAAACACGAGCCAATGAAGACAATAATAATAGAGTCTATTTGATATGAAATTATGTACGTGATCAAGGAATCATACAATATGGACAAATAACATTCATATAGGAAAGAAAAGCATATATGTATTAAAGAATGTGGAAGAAAGATACAACCAGATGCCTTGATGTTGTCAGGTTCCTTCCAACAGTTCCTTGCTTCCCACACACTTCTTTCTCCAAGGATT
>ML842803.1:0-25370 GCA_009831015.1 Picea engelmannii
AATGGCCTCTAAACAGGAAAGCCAAATGGCATGTTCAGAAGTTGCTGGAAAGGAAACAACAACAAGAGTTGAGGAAGTGGATGAGGTATGCTGAAAACCTCAGTGACATAGAGATGGTTTGCATTTGTGAGCCAGAAGTTGGAGAAACCCTCAATGATGAGGAAGGGAGATCAGTTTCAGGTATCGTAAACTATCAGGAGGGCAGAGATGAATTTTCAAATTGCCAAGTGGGAAATGAAATGAGATCATTGGAGGATCTCATGGACTGTCAGGAGGAAAACAACAAAAATTCATATTTCCAGGGGGGAAATGATATGAGATTATCAAAAGGTCTCATAAAATGCCAGGTGGATAGAAATGGACTTTGAAGTTTCCAGGTGGGAAATAGAAAGAGACCAGGTGGAGGTCTCGTATACTTCCAGAGGCATAGTGTTGAAAGTTCAAATTTCCAAGTGGGAAATGAGATGGGATCGGTTGATCTCATAGACTGCCAAGTGGGCAGAAGAGAAGTCACAAATTTCCAGGTGAGCAAGGAGAAATAAATGCGACTATCTGAAAGTCTCAGGAGCTCAGAAGTGAGTTCATGTCATCGAGGAGTGATGATGGATGAAGATTCATGTGGGTTTATAGACCATGTGAATGAAGGCGATGAGAAATTAAATACTCTCACCATCCAAGAGGAGGATTAGAGGATCATTCTGATTATTGGGGGAATTCGGATATTCCTACCAGATATCCCAGTTGAGGCCAGAGTGTGTGTTGCAAATGCAACAACAGAAGAAGGAAAGCCAGTGGTGACTGTCATGATGAAGGAGTAGATATCAGAAGATGCCCAAGGAGAAGAGAATTCAAAAGGATGGCTCAATTTTTTTAGACAGGAAGCTGAAACAGAGATGACTACAACACTGGAGCCTGTAGCAGAAAGAGAAGAAAATAGCATAGACCTTACTGATATGTATGAGGAACTAGAAGCCCTAGAGAGAAATTTCATTATTAAAAGCTTGCACATCCAATAGGCTAAGTTGGAGATAGATGGAGAAGCATACCAACCCCAGGAGCAGTTGGAAGAAGTTGGACTTGAGCCAACACAAGGAGAAATAGTAGAAGCTAATATGTCAGAGGAGCAAGTTGAGCAATAGCTCAGAGACAAGACTGCAGAACTGGAGTTTGCAACAAAATGGAAATTTAATTCCACAGGATAAGAAAACAACATGGGGGATCATGGTGATCTACTCACTAATGAGGAAGAGTTGTAGCCGAGAATACTGCATAAGAAAGGCCAACCACTGGAGTAGCTAGATAGGGTGATAGAAGAGATAAGGAAGTGGATGTTGAGGTCAGTGAAAGAAGAATTAATAAAAATGGAGATGAATAGAAGATAGCTTTCCATAGAATCAGGGAAGAAACAGAAGAGGAAGAGGACGCAGCAGTAGCAACAACAACGACATAGTTGGAGAAGATAAAGAGGACAACTCCAGAAGAGAATTTGGGATCCAGGAGGATTTCAACATTGGAGAAAAGGAGCTCATGAGAAGGAGCTCATGATTTTCCCAGCAGGGGAGTATCATGCAAGAGCATCGCTCCACCCCATCATATGCACCAGCATGCCAACAAGGATATGCGCAATGGAGAAAGGGAGAGGCAACGACCCTCCCATTTTTCAAATTTAAAATAATCCTATACGGATTATCATGTTGTAAGGATGATAAATTCCATACCACGCCTTTGTACAGGTAGTGGATAGGGTTGCCTTAAATGGTTACCTGTAGCGGGTCCATATCGTTGTCAGGTCTGGACATCCATTTATGTAATGTATCTGTAGAAGTATGGTGTCGTAACTGGGATAGCGATGGCACTAAGGCGGTGAAGAGGATAAGCTCGCGGAGCCGTCTTTTGTAATTAGGGTAGGAAGAAGGAGACTTATAAGGAGGATAGAGTATTAGGAGGCCTCAAGAGGTCTTAGAAGTTCTGAGAGAGACATTGAGAGAACTAGGACTTTGTCACAGTCCATTTTTTGTAATCATCGGTATAGATACACAGAGATAATAGAAAAGCATTTTTTCATGCATACTGTTGTTCATGTATTTTGTATTT
This sequence comes from Picea engelmannii, assembly GCA_009831015.1. NCBI lineage: Eukaryota > Viridiplantae > Streptophyta > Pinopsida > Pinales > Pinaceae > Picea > Picea engelmannii. The sequence goes on from ML842803.1 coordinate 2,095, forward strand.
CATGAATGAATGTTGTAGATGTATGATAAGTTTCATTTACAGTCGGAAGATAGATTTATCTATATTTTTTTTAGTTTGAAGTATCATTCTGAGTTCTTTAGGTTGTGCAAGGAGTGCACAACAGAACGTTGGAAGTTCTATAGCTAGCGCAAGGAGTGGGAATCTGAATCTCTCTATTGAGTTCAGAAATTACATGCCAGGAGGGCACACTAGAGTGATCATAAACTCAAGAGGAACCTCAAGGTTACTGAATACCTTAGAGGGAAGACTATGCAGAGGAAGGCACAGAGAGACATAACTGTTGAAGGTTCTGTAGAGATCTGTAGGTGGGCATTGAGTGAGTGCAAAGAGTGCACCAAAGAACTCTGTTTCAAGTTCAGAGAGGAGAGAAGTGTCTAGGAGAAGAAACTCACAGATTTTTTGAATACTCTATCGGCTCAACAAGGAGTTCTTGAGCATAAGTTGCCAAGAGGTCACTTATATCCCTTCGAGGAGAGAAAGGGAAAGAGACCTCTGAGGTTCGAGCAGTTGAAGCTCAAGGAGGAAAGCAGAGTTGTTGAACACTCTGGACAAAGACTTGTGCAAGGAGTGCACCAACCCAACACTTGGACGAAGTGTTGAAATATAGCCATCTAAAGGCTAGTCAGAGCACAAGGAGTGTGCAGAGGAGCGAATTGTTTCAAGTTTGAAAGCTCAAGAGAGATAACATTTCCAGAACGTAGGTGAGATCCAAAGTCACAAGGCTCGTAGAGGAAACAAAGGTCGAAGCCTTTAAAACATAGGAAATTTTCCAGGTCAGGAAGAAAGCCAAATATCAAGAGGAGGAGCACAGTAGCCGTCAGATTAGCTACAAGGGAGGAGATATGGACCATTTAATCTCACGTCCAGACACACAGGAGAGCACACAAGAGAAACAAATATGAGTCGTCAGACCTGGAAGCGTGTGAGCCAACAACCATTGGATTCAAAGGAAGTGCATGAGGTTTAGACCTTTAGATTGCATAGGAGGAGAGCCAACTTGCAAATTCATGAAGTCCCGAAATCATTGGGACTGTCCATAGTCAGAGGAAAGGTGGAAACAGATCATCATTTCACTAACTCGCAGGAGGGAAAATTCAAAGGGGGAAATCGTGAGAACTCGCGAAACATGAATTCGTAGTTAGATCACAACTATTGATCAAGGAGAGATCTGGATCGTTGATTGTCTAGGAAGAATTTAGGCATTTTAGGGATCGGGAGAATAGACGTGAACAGTCTTTTGACCTCACGATACGCAAAACTCCGATGAGATCTGAGCCATCAGATCGTGGGGGAATTAGGACCGTCGGATTGGGAGCTCCGAAATATCGACATTTCGGGAGTCGGGAGAATGGAGGTGAATCGCATCAGGAATTATGTAGGCAAGCAGTCACAGCCCGTGGTTGTGTGGAAGTGAGGCTCGTGCTTGGTGCTTGTTCACGCATGGTGAGTTTCATAAAAGGACTTGTGGATTTGTTCGTAATATTCTAGAATGGAATCTAAGAGCTACTTCAACTCGATAGATTGAAGAAGGATCCTTGACCGGGAGGTCAACGGACCCTTCTAAGGTAGAGGTAGGGGGTTTGCATCAGTGGTGTTTCTATTTCAGTAAGGGGATCTTTTGGTGGTGTAGCTTCGCATTCTCCTTGCTTTTCTCCTTCTTCCCCTTCTCCTTTTCCATCTGCTTGGTCTTCTCCTCCTCCTCCTCCTATGGGTGAGCCAGCTCCACTTTCTTCCGAGGCATTGTCCTCCTCATCAGTCTATATACTCTGAACTTCTTCATTTTTCTTCTTCTTCTTTGCACTGGATTGTCCTGCATGCTTGAACTGGGTGACCAAGGAGCTTCCTATAATGTCAGCGTCTGAGAGTTTGACATCAACAACAGGTGTCTGAAAATCCTCCGGCCATTCCTTCGTGATCTGATCCATGTCTTCATCGGTCATCTTGTAATAATATTGTAGCTCCTCCTTGTTCTCATCTCTATGCACAGTTATATATATAAAATGTGGATCTGCGTGGAACTTGGCTATCGGTCTATACTGGTGCAAGGAGCGTAGTTTCATGCGTGGGAATGGATCGATGGAAACCTTTAGTTGTTGATAGTTTTCATGGAACATAAAGTTCCACTGCCATTGCTTCGACATGTCATTGGTGTACTACAAGGTTGAGAACTTGGTGGCCAATGGCTCCAACGGTTCGATCTATGGGAAGGTGGCTGCTTCCAGCATCTGCCAAGCGAAAAATGAAATTGATACATACAACCATATAAAGTGGAACTTGTATCCCTGATCCTGAGCTTCACGACAGTCTTTATTGAGCTCATTGACGAGGTAGCTCGCCCAATTCATCTGCATCCCCTCCATGCATTTTCTTGTGAGGTCCACCACAAACCCGGTGACATGCATGGGGCGATTCTTTCTTACGAGCTTGTCAACTATGAGTTGGAAAGAGAGGGGCACTGCACCATCCTGGATAGAGGCTACCTTGTAGCCTCGCTTTCCCTTCTCAACTTCACCATATGCTTCCTTGATGTGTTGTTCTAGAGAGAGATTTGAGGTCTTCCCTAGGTAAAACTATTGAGGGTCGGGTCCCTGCATTCTCAATCCCGTAATTAGGTGGATCAACGTCGGATCCATAGTAATCCATCAGTCGAGCCACAGGTATCCACCATGGTAGCACAATAGGAGGAGTTTAACGCAAGTGTTAACCTCCTGGTGTTTTAAAAAATGAGGGATCTTCATCACATTAAGTATAGTGGACTACACGATCTCCTTAATTCACGACTGGGAGATCAGGTGAGGCTTCTTCCCAATGGTATTCGTCAAGTATCTGTGAGGTGCGAGCATCGCATATTTATTTCTATATCCCAAGTTAGAGTCATTGTTCTTTAGTAATGGGATGTATCCCAATTGGCTCTCGACCACGTGTATTCCCTTCGGGATGTACATGGTGATCAAAGTGTATTCGAAGTCCTGTGGGATGTTGTCATGGTTAACTACACCAGCCAAGGGTGGGACACAATCTGGTAAGATCGATGGGATCTTCTTCGCATTCTCCATATCTCTGTGATGCTTACTTCGTAGCTTGATCACGGGGTTGGTACGGACAAAACCTCGTCCAGTTGAAGGGAAAGCTTGTTGTCCCCTAGTCGACGATGCATGTACTCTTTTAGAAATAACTTTATGATCCATAAACATCTTAAGAACCTCCTCGATGGACTTCTCTAACTCAGTGCGCTCGACCGACATTCTCACTGTTAACAAATAGGTCGAGGTAGGCGAGTGGGGTAAACAAATAGACAAGTACATCTAAGAACACAGCTCGACACACAATCACTTGTATTCTTGTCTTAGATAAACACAGGTGGAAAAAGGTGGTCGTAACGCAGCATCTGATGGGTTAAATAAGAGAGCGTCGTAATAGATTCCTTCAATGGGAAGGAATGCTTTCATCAATACGAATCTGTCCATTATGGCACAGTCTCAATGTCCCAAACGCAGTTTATTCTCCCACAAATTTGTTTCCTAGACGTTCTGGAGCGTCGTTCTAATGGTTGGGGTGCCTCCAACAATCATATAGATTCATCATGGTGAAGTCCCATTCTGCGCAGTTCTGTTGTTTCGACGATGTTCAAATCCTGCAAACCTGCCTCCTATGAAGTCTTCCATTTGTTCTCTATAACTTCCTGTAGCTTTTCCAACTTGGATTTCTTATTACTGAGCTTCCTTTCCTTCTTTCCTATGATCTGAGTCTCTCTAACTGTTTCTGGAATTATCTTTCTATTCCTAATCTTATTTTCTCCTGGTGTAGCGACTTCAAACTGTTGATGTGCTCTCAAAGCATTCAAATTTAATACCTCTTCTCTTATTAAGTCCAAAGTGGGTATTCTTCTTTCTTTCATGGATAGGTCCTTTAAACCTTCTTGCATTCTTTCAACCTTGACAACTAAATCTCTTGTCTTCTATTTTTTTGACTTATCTTTTCATTCTTCTATTAGTCGGTCTATTTTTCTAGCTATGAAATCCCTTGGTTCTTTCTTTTTCTTTTCTATAGCTTCTTCCTATGCTTTCCTTCTGATCTGATCCTCCTCAATCCAAGTCTTTCCTAACAAAAGTGGGAAAGGGGCGTTGTTCTCAAAAAACTTAATAACTTCAAATTCCACTTTAGTTGATGTTATGTGGATGATAACAAGTACATTAGTAACTCTTACACATAGGGTTATCATCTTTCCTTTAAACAAGCCTATTCTTCCCAATGAAGGTACCACAGTGGGATTTCCCAAAATTTCCCAAGTTTCTTCTATCATAATATTTACTTGTGTTTCTTCATCTAAGACATAGCCTATGTTGAAGTCTTCTATTTGTTTTTCCTTCAAGATCTCTGGTAAACTGACATCTTTGTGATCATTCATCATTTATTTCAACTGTGATAACATAGTCTGAGATTTCTCTGACTCATTCTCTTGATGATTCTATAACATGCTCTTATTCTCTTGACTTCCTTCATAGTTTTCTTATCTCATATTCATTTGTTCGACTTTGGAAATCATCTTTGGACAATCCTCAACTTCATGACTAACAATTTCAGAACAAATACAAACAGGGTCTGTACCAGGGCATTCCTTAGAAAGATGTCTCGGTCTTCTGTAGTTATAACATAGTGTCAATCCTCTCCTTCTCTTGTAAGTTCCCCAACTTTTCCTATACTGCGCACTACGATCACAGTGTTGAACCCTCAACCTGCAAAAATTCTTTCTAGGTTCCTGCATCCATTTGTTAGTCCAAAACTTCTTTCTATGCATAGGAATAACATATCTTTCTTTATTTCTATCAAATTTATTCAGATCAATTATTTCTTCCAACTGCGCCGTAGTGTTCTGACTAGGACAGAACCTACTAAACATACCTAAATTCATGCTTTCGAAACAAAAACTTCCACTTCTCTTACTCTTTTCAAAGCGCAATGCTTTACCTCTTTCAAGATCTTACCTCTTTTCTTCAGATCAGGTTTCTCTCTTAGCACAGAGCTTCGCAAGTCAAGTAGAGTATTGTGCACCACATCAACAGATCTATGCACAAATATTCTCTTTCCTTTACTTCAGTTCCCAACAATCATAGTTTCAGGTCCCAACAACAGAACCATTTGTTGGCATAGGGGCAGACCCATGGTTCAATGCTTCAACAATGCACCAACAAAACCCTAACGATTGGCCCTTTCGGCAACACCTGCGAAGAAGGCGAAGTCTCATCGGAGGTAGAGGCAAGGGGGTTTACAGGACTCAGGTGTCTGTAACCAAACTAGGACACATAGTTGTGATTACAAAACTTTGCAGGGTATTCTATTAACACTTACAAGATAATCATCATTAACTCATTAGCTTCATTAACATCGCGGAACAAACCCTAAGGTAGATCAACGTAGTAATAGTAAATCTTAACTACTTCAACCACTTAGCACATAGAAACTAGTTAGATATAATATTCGTTCATAAAGAACAAGTAAGAACTCAACACTATCAGATCTATTCATCATACATAATAACAAAGCCCTAAGCAGATAAAAGACAAACACACATAGCACAAATCACATCAGAGACACAAGATATACGTGGTTCACCCCAGCGTGGGGCTATGTCCACCAATTGATTCATATTCTTTATTATTATTCTGAATCTCTTACATTCCTCTACTCCTGTTCACTAAGCCACAGATATAAGCTTCGCAGAGGACAAGATATATGTGCACTGAGCGCCAGATCCTCCTTCCCAAAACTAGGTCACATCACAAAGCCCACTTCTCTATCAAGCACGAAGCCTTACATACACATTATGTTGCACTAAGAAACCCAAAACTACTAGAAATTAGCCTTGCAAGCCACTTAGACATAGGGAAGAATCTCATACCATGTGCAAGGGTTCTTGGAATTATACATGCACATGATATGCATGATCATTCGATTTACGACCTCGGTTTGGCCATCTGTCTGGGGGTGGAAGGTCGTGGATTTGGTGAGCTTGGTGTCCAATGGTGACCAGAGTCTCAACCAGAATGTGCTGAGAAATCAACTGTCCCGATCTAAGACAATGGTTTGTGGGATTCCAAAATGTACCTAGACTCATTCAAAGAATATTTTGGCAGTGGCTTCTGCTATGATACTCTTCTTACAGCCAGCGAGAATCACCATTTTAGAAAAGCGATCAACAACCACAAAACACAGTCATTTCCCTGTTTGGTGGACAGGAGGCCCGACATGTAGTCCATTGAGATGGATTCCCATGGCTTGTCAAGAGTAGGAAGAGGGGTGTACAGGCCCTGCTTCTTAGTGGTCAGTTGGGGAATAGTGTAGGCAATGCAGGACTTGATATGCTTGTTGACCTCCTGTCAAATTTTCGGCCAGTAGAAATGTTTATGTAGCATCGCCACTGTTGTTTCAACGCCGAAGTGTCCTTCCACCCGACTGTAGTGGGATTCCCAGATCAACTTTGCTCTCTCGCTTGATGGAACACAGATATGGCCTAGACAACACAAAAACCCATCCTGAAGATGGAAATTATCGACAACTGCGTTTTCACACAACATTTGTTAGGTGGTGGTGAAGTCCGGGTCTATCTCATAGAGTTGGGGCCATCCATAGGTCTCATGGTTGCAAGAGTCTATCACCGTGGTGAGTGTCACGACTGGTGGTCTACTGAGGCAATCAATGATGCGGTTGGTTCTTCTTGTTTTATACTTGATGTTGAGGTGGAATTTATGTAAGTATGTGGACCACTTTTGCTGGCGGTAATTCTGTAATTTTCCTTGTGTCTGCATGAAATGTAGTGGATTATGATCAGTGTGGATGAATGTCTCCTTCCCGAGAATGTAGTGTCTCCACTGGCGGCAGGCTTGCAAAATGGACTACATTTCTTTGTCGTAAGTAGGGTACTTACAGACAACATCTGATAGTGTCTCACTATGATAGGCCACGGGGTGGTCGTGATGAGTGAGAACGGTGCCCACAACATAGTCTGAAGCATCTGTCTCGATCTCAAAGGGCTGTTGCAGTTCTGGTAGTGAAATTATTGGGGCTAATCACAATATTTTCTTAAAATCATCGAATTCTTGTTGTTGGGACTGGCCCCACGCAAATTTTTCCTTACCACCACCCCTAGTTATTTGGTTAAGGGCCCATGCAATATGGGAGAATCCCAACACGAACCTGCAGTAGAAATTGGCAAGGCCCAAGAAGCTATGAAGATCAGTGAGTGTGGTTGGGGATGACCAATCATAGATGACTTGGATCTTGGTTGGGTCCACATGTATACCATGCTGATCAACAATGTATCCTAGGTAATGCACCATGTCCATGTCGAAGGAGAATTTTTCAAAGTTGGCTTATAGCTTGTGATGTCGCAGAGTGTGCAAAACCTGTTGAATATGCTGCAAGTGTTCTTCCCAAGACTTTTTGTAAATGAAAATGTCACCCAGATACACCACTACAAAAGTATTGATGCATGGTCACAAGATATCTTCCATCATCCTCATGAAAGTGGATGAATCATTTGTCAAACCAAAGGGCATGACCAACCATTCAAAAAGGCCTTCCTTTGACTTGAAGGCGGTCTTCCATACACCTTTTTGTTCTATTGGGACCTGGTGGTAGCCAGACTTCAGATCAATCTTACTGAAGTATTTGCCCCCCGTGAGTTGATGAAGGAGGTCATCGATTCAGGGAATTGGGTATCATTTTCTGACTGTGATTTTATGCAGGGCTCGGTAATCAATGCAGAGTCACCAGGTCCATATTTCTTATGTACGAGCATGATTGGGCTCCCGCGAGGTGATGAGCTAGGACGGATGTGCCCCTTGTGGAGAAGTTCTTGGATTTTTCTCTTGATCTCCTCATTCTCTAACATAGAGCGACGATAGACTAGCCCATTGGGCAGCGGTGCACTGGGGGTCATATCGATGGGGTGCTTGACTTGACAATGCAGAGGTACCCTGGTAGGTGAGGAGAAGATATTTGAGTATTCTTCGACGACCTTATCTACTTGATTCAGCTGTGTGGAGAGGTCGGTCATAGAGACCTTGGATGTGGCTATGATATTTCACTCATTCTGAGAGAGAATCACGAAGAAGACAAAATTCCCCGTCTAAGAGATGACCTTCTTGCATTGCTTGGCAGAGATCAAGGAAATAGCACTAGGTGGGCCTACCTCGGGTATCCTGTACAATTTCCTATTCAAAGTAATAATAACACTATGAGACCTAGACTCATATACAACATGATGTTTCTATAAATAAGGTTGGCCCAAAATAACATCATGAAATTCGAGAGGAGAAACATAAAACAATACCTCGTCTTTGAAGGGCTTGATGTCGTACGACAGTCGACACTATTGGCTGACGCGGAGATCGCTTCCTTGGAAGATCCATCCAATGGTGTAGAGTTGTGGGTGCGGTGTTTTCAGCAGGGCTAGCCACATAACAACCTCTTCTAAGATGAGGTTCTTCTGGCTACCGCTACCAATGATGAAGTGCAGCGGGGTGCCTTTTACCCACATCTGTGAATGGAAGAGGCACTCTCCTTCTTATGGATCGTCTGGTTCATCAGTTTGGAGCTTGGTGGTAGCAATGGTGGAACTGGGTTCCACGTTAATGATCTGTCTTCCCCTTTCTGGTTCTGACTCAGATTCAGAACCCACATCTAATTTTGAGGCTTTCACTTCGGCCACCAGTGACTGCTTTGAGCAACAATCAACAGTGTTATGCCAAGGGCTCTTATGGAAGTCGCACCACTTCTTGGTATCTTTCTTTGTCTTTCTGGTGTCGTTCTTTGCTTGCTGCTTGGACTGGTTGTCTTGATACTTTCCATGTTTACTCTATCCTTTGTTTTGTGGGTTGGGGCCACAATTTCCCGGAGTTTGTTGTGAGGGGTTCCTGGGCCCAAATTGTCGCGTCTTTTTTTTTAGCTTCTTCTTGATTTTGACGGCATATCGGTAGGTCGTGCCCAAGGACGAGATGTCCAAAAATTCCATTTTGGTCTGTATGTATCTATGCAGATCACCACGATACTTGAGAACCAGATGTCGCTCTAAATCTTTTATACCCATCTTGGTGCGCAAGGTATGGAAGATATTTGTGAACTCTGGCACTACTTGGTATCTTTCTTGCCCCAGTGTGGTCCATTTGGTATGCAAGTCATCATAACTTCCAACATGGTAATATTGTTCCTTAATAGCATCCTGGAAGGATTCCCAGGTGGTCATGACTGTAAATAACGAGGGTTCCTCTGTTTCCTTTTTCTCAAAGAAATTTTCCCACCAATCTTTGACATGGGGAACGACTTTTAGGAGTGCAAAAGTAATCTTTCCTCTATTCGAAAATTTATGGACAGAAAAATACCCTTGTAGTAGATTCAACCACTTCTCTACACCATTTGCATCTATCTGACCTTCAAATACAAGAATATCGAAGTTTATTTGTACCTTGAAGGGGGCGACACCTCCGCTCAAAGAAGATGCGTCACCTGTTAGTAGCTGCCGAAGGATTTGTGCAAAAATATCCATCATCTCGTTCCTCTGTTGCATGAGGGATTCCTCAAGCAACATTTTGAAAGGATCTCCTGTCCCATCATATTTATTTTCTCCTGCAATGAGAGGTTTCTTGGGAATGCGAGAGTTTTGGTCCTCAAGAGAAACAAGCTCGAGACCCAATTCTTTGTACTCTGACCTCGCTGGGGACATGAATTAAGACGACAAGGAGTAGACTGATCTGATACGACTGATTCAGATTTTATGAGAAGAACAAAATGACTATAGATTATGAACAGATGCTTAACATAGAATAATAGAGATTCAGTAAAACTGTTTTTCTATTCAATAAGGAAATAAGCTGAAACTGTAAAATGCAGCAGAAAACAAGCTTGCTGGAATGGTGGCGGCATATCTCTGAGAGGAGATGTTACGGTTGCGCTCATTCGCAAGAAGATGATTAAAATCAGGATATGAAGGCATTTTTAAAATAAAAAGGAGTTTAAAAACCCTAGACATCCAAAAACCTAACCCTAGGAGATGAAGCGCCAAAAGTCACGTGGGCGTTGTTTGGGTAAGTCAGTACATCAACTTCCTAGGGTCGTAACTTTTGCATACGATCTCCGTTTTAGGTGTATGATAGCCCGTTGGAAATATATATCCGAGGACTACAACTCTTGATGAAATTTTCATGATCAACACTTTTGAGTGCTATATACCCAAAAAACATCATTTAGGGCCTCAAAATGACTCCAGAAGTTCAGGACCTCAAAAACTGCTAAAAATAGTAAATTACCAAAATTGCCAGAAAGTTGTTTTGAGCCAGCTGGAAAAGGTGGGTGGCCACTGATATCCACCTGGATCAATCCTCCCTCCTTAGGAATAAATGGTATCCATTATGTTGAGTTCCCCCATAAGATGAGAAAATTTCTGTTGAATTTGGCCCTGGGTGAGCCACTTACCTTGGTGCAGTAGCTGCCCTGCTTTGACAAATCGATAAAGTTGGATCCTTTGTTGTCGAGTGCCCTTGATATGTGTGTGCACAATATGATCACTGGATTCCTATTGTATGCAATCGGGGTTGAGATCTGTTGGTACTAGTTGTTATGCTACGTCTGAGGTGTCCAATTAAGGTGGGAAATAAGGTCGAAGGAGGTCCATGTTGAACACTGGGTGCAGGCCAAGGAAAGGAGGAATATTGAGCTCAAAATAATTACCCCCCACAACCTTGGTGATGGTGTACGACCCAAAACGGACTGGTTTAATCTTCCGATGGGGTCATGTAAGGCGTTCTTTCTACAAGTGCAACCAAACTTTGTCTCCCACCTGAAACTTATGTGGCACCTGATGTTGATCATGGCGTTGCTTGTACTTGTCATTGGACTTATGTAGGATATCCTGAACCTGTTGGAGGATGTGTTGGATCTGATCAATGAACCGGGTGGCTTTTTCAACTTCAGTTGGAGAAGTACATGAGTCGATCGAGGTGACCGCAAGGGGAAGTGCAACATCTATGTGACCCAATGGTTGGAATCGCAACCCTACCTGAAATGGGTTGTGGCCGGTTGAGCTATGCAAGGCTCGGTTTTAGCTATGCTAGACATAAGGAAGACTCTCATCCCATGTGCGAGGGTGCTTGGAATTATTCATGTGCAGGATATGCATGATCATTCAATTTACGACCCCGGTTTGGCCATCTATCTGGGGGTGGAAGGTCCTGGATTTGGTGAGCTTGGTGTCCAATAGTGTCCAGAGGCTCGACCAAAATGTTCTAAGAAATCGACTGTCCTGATATGAGACAATGGTTTGTGGGGTTCCAAAATGTACCCAGACTTGTTCAAAGAAGAGCTTGGCAATGGATTATGTTGTGATTCTCTTCTTGTAGGCAACCAAAATCGCCATCTTAGAAAAGCAATCAACAACCACAAAAACACAGTCATTTCCCCGCTTGGTGGATGGGAGTCTCGACATGTAGTCCATTGAGATGGATTCTCATGGCCTGTCAGAAGTAGGAAGAGGGGTGTATAGGCCCTGCTTCTTAGTGATCGCTTTGGCAATAACGCAGGAAATGAAGGACCTAATATACTTGTTGACCTCCTGTCGAAGTTTCGACCAGTATAAATGTTTTTGTAGCATCACCATTGTCTTTTCGATGCCGAAGTGTCCTACCACCCGACTGTAGTGGGATTCCCAGATCATCTTCACTCACTCACTTGATGGAACATAGATATGGCCCAGACAACACAAAAACCCATCCTGAAGATGGAAATTATCGACAATTGTGTTTGCACCCAAAATTTGGTAGGGGGTGGTGAATTATGGGTCTGTCTCATAGAGTTGGGGCCATCAAGAGGTCTCATGGTCACAAGAGTCTAGCACCATGGTGACTGTCGCGACTAGCAGTCTACTGAGGAAATCACCGACATGGTTGGTGCTTTCTGTTTTATACTTAATGTTGAGGTGGAATTGTTGTAAGTATGTGGACCACTTTTGATGGCAATCATTATGCAATTTGCCTTATGTCTGCATGAACTGCAATGGCTTATGATCAATGTGGATGAATGTCTCCTTCCCAAGAATGTAATGTCTCCACTAGCGGCAGGCTTACACAATGGACTACATTTCTTTATCGTAAGTAGGGTACTTACGGACAACATCTAATAGTGTATCTCTATGATAGGCCACGAGGTAGTCGTGATGAGTGAGAAAAACGCCCACAGCATAGTCTGAAGCATCTGTCTGGATATCAAAGGGTCGTTGCAGGTTTGGTAGTGAAATTACTGGGGCTGATCACAAGAGTTTCTTAAAATCATCGAACGCTTGTTGTTGGGACTGACCAAACACAAATTTTTCCTTACCACCACCCCTGGCTATTTGGCTGAGGGCCCATGCAATATGGGAGAATCCCAACATGAACCTGCGGTAGAAATTGACAAGGCCCAAGAAGCTTTGAAGCTCAATGAGTGTAGTTGGGGCTGGCCAGTCACAGATAACTTGGATCTTGGTTGGATCCACATGTATGACATGTTGATCAATAATGTAGTTCAGGTAATGGACCCTGTCTATGCCGAAGGAGAATTTTTCTAAGTTTGCGTATAGCTTGTGCTGTTGCGGGGTGTGCAGAACCTGTTGAATATGATGCAAGTGTTCTTCCCAAGAATTGTTGTAAATGATATTGTCATCCAGATACACCACTACAAAAGTATTGGTGAATGGTCGTGGGATATCGTCCATCATCATCATGAAAGTGGCTGGAGCATTTGTTAAACCAAAGGGCATGACCAACCATTCAAAAATTCCTTCCTTTGACTTGAATGCGGTATTACATACATCTATATGTTATATCAAGGAAGTCGTCGATTCAGGAATTGGGTACCGATTTCTGGCTGTGATTTTATTTAGGGCCCGGTAATCAATGTAGAGTCACTAGGTTCCATATTTCTTCTGTACCAACATGATTGGGCTCCCGCAAGGTGATGAGTTGGGATGGATGTGCCCCTTGTGGAGAAATTCTTTGATTTTTCACTATATCTCCTCATTCTCTAACCTAGAGCGACGATAGACTAGCCCATTGGGAAGCCATGTGTCGGGGGTCACATCAATGGGGTACTTGAACTGACAGTGTAGAGGTACCCCGGTAGGTGAGGAGAATATATCTGAGTATTCTTTGACGACCTTATATACTTGTTTCTTCTGTGTGGAGAGGTCAACCGCAGAGACCCTAGATGTGGATGTGATATTTCGCTCATTCAGAGAGAGAAACACGAAGAAGAAAAACTTCCTCGTCTGAGAGATGACCTTCCTGCACTGCTTGGAAAAGATCAAGGAAATAGAACTAGGTGGGACTGCCTCGGGTATCCTGTACAATTTACTGTTCAAAGTAATAATAACACTATGAGGCCTAGACTCATATATAGCATGACATTTCCATAAATAAGGTTGGCCCAAAAGAACATCACAAACTTTGAGAGGAGAAACATCACACAATGCCTCGTCTTTGAAGGGCTTGATGTCATATGACATTCGACACTGTTGGATAATGCAGAGATCGCTTCCTTGGAGGATCCATCTAATGGTGTAGGGTTGTGGGTGCGACATTATCGGTAGGGCCAGTCGCTTGACAACCTTTTCTAACATACGGTTCTTCTAGATACCGCTATCAACGGTGAAGTGCAACGAGGTGCATTTTACCCACATCTATGAATGTAAGAGGCTCTCTCCTTATTTTGGCTCGTCTGGTTCATCAAGCTGGAGCTTGGTGGTAGAAACGGTGTCACTGGGTTCATCATCAATGATCTGTCTTCCCCTTTTTGGTTCTGACTTAGAATCAGAACCCGCATCTGATTCTGAGGCTTTCACATTGGCCACCAACGACTGCTTTGAGTGGCAATCAGCAATGTTATGCCAAGGGCTCTTATGGAAGTCGCACCACTTCCTAATATATTTCTTTGTCTTTCTGGTGTCCTGCTTTTATTGCGGCTTGGACTGGTTGTCCTAATACTATCCATCTTTTCTATGTTCTTTGTTCTATGGGTTGGGGCCTCCCTTTCCTAGATTTTGCTGTGAGGGGTTCCCGGGACCAAATTGTCCCATCTTTTGTTTGAGGTTCTGCTCGATTTTGATGGCATATCGGTAGGCCACGCCGAAGGATGACATGTCCAGAAATTCCATTTTGGTCCAGATGTATCTATTTAGATCACCACGATACTTGAGCATCAGATGTTTCTCTAAATATTTGATACCCATCTTGGTGCACAAGGTATGGAAGATATGTGTGAACTCTGACACTACTTGGTCTCTTTCTTACCGTAGTGTGGTCCATTTGGTATACAAGTCGTCATAACTTCCAACATGGTAGTATTGTTCCTTAATAGAATCCCTAAAGGATTCCCAGGTGGTCATGACTGTAAATAACAAGGGATTATCTGTTTCCTTTTTCTCACAGAAATTTTCCCACCAATCTTTGACATGGGGAACGACTTTGAGGAGCGCAAAAGTAATTTTTTCTCTATTCGAAAAGTTGTGGACAGAAAAATACCCTTCTAGTAGATTCAACCAATTGTCTACACCATCTGCGTCTATCTGACCTTCAAATACAGGAATATTGAAGTTTATTTGTACCTTGAAGGGGGTGACGCCTCCACTTGAAGAAGATGTGTTGCCTGTTGGTAGTCGCCGAAGGATTTGCGCAAAACTATCAATCTTCTCATTCCTCTGTTGCGTGAGGGCTTCCTCAAACAACATTTTGAAAGGATCTCCTGTCCCATAATATTATTTTTCTCCTACCATGAGAGGTCGCTTGGGCATGCGAGAGCTTTGGTCCTCAAGAGAAACAAGCTCGAGACCCAATTATTTGTACTCTGACCTCGTTGGGGACATGCATTAAGATGACAAGGAACAGACTTCTCTGATACCACTGATCCATATTTTATGAGAAGAATGAAATGAATACATATTATTAACAGATGCTTAACATAGAATAACAAAGATACAGTAAAACTAGTTTTCTATTCAATAAGGAAATAAGTTGAAACTGTAAAATGCAACGAAAAACAAGCTTGTTGGAATGGTGGTCGCTTATCTCTGAGAAAAGATGTGACGGTTGCACTCATTCGCAAGAAGATGATTACAATGAGGTTGTAAAGGCCCCTTTACAATAAACAGGAGTGTCAAAAACCCTAGACATCCAAAAACCTAACCCTAGGAGATGAAGTGCCAAAATTCATGTGGGCCCCGTTCGGGTAAGTCAGTACATCAACTTCCCGGGGTCATAAATTTTTCATACGATCTTTGTTTTAGGCGTACGATATCTCGTTGGAAATATGTATCCAAGGAATACAACTATTAACCAAAATATCATGACAAATTTTTCTGACTGCTACATACACAAAAAAATGTCGTTTAGGGCCTCAAAACGGCTCTGGAAGTTCAGGACTTGAAAAACTGCTAAAAATAGTAAATTACCAAAATTGCCAAAAAGTTGTTTTGAGCCAGCTGGAAAAGGTGGGTGGCCATTGATATCCACCTGGATCAACTTGGCAGTGTTGAGTACATGCTGGATTTGAGTATGTCCATCTATGGGATGCCAAGTAAGAAGTGAAATTTATTTGTCAGGGATATCGGAGCACGAGGTTCAAAGTCTTGATTTTGTGTGTGGAGAGAAATACTCCGACAAAGACGATTCTGATAGACCCCTTTCCGATGAGAACATCAGAAAGGTTTATGTCAAAATGTAAGATAGTGTGAGATTTTTTCTGAATCCACCATGAATTAGGATAAAAGTGTGAGAGTGAGATCTATCATACCGACTAAGTAAAAACAGAGATCGGGTTCTTACTATAAGAGGGAGGAATGATAAACTTTGGGCAGAAGGGTTGAAGAGTTTAATAACAGGGGAACTATTTCTCACCGTGGCCCGTGGTTTTCCATTCACGAAGAATTCATAGACTGTATAAGTGATAGAAAAATATTCTCCATGTTCATACCTTCTCAATGAAGTAGGAATGTATGCCTTGTAAAAAAATTTAGAACATAAGGGGGGGGGGGATTTAAAAATAAAATGGGTTGTTGTGGGAGGTGAGACACAACAAATGGAAACTTACTGGGAAGAACTAGATATCCCTAATCTCAAAAGAAAGTGACTTCAACAATATCAATGAGAATTTTACCTTTAGACAGTTTATACAGTATGTAGATTGAGGACCCCACATCAATCAACCTAAGCATAAGACATAATAAATACCTATTACCAATGATCTTCCACATAATTCTGGTGAGCGTTAATGGGTGCTTATTTCATACATCCACAGTGAAACATTGGTAATAATACCATAGAGGAATGCTTATTTATTATTATAAACTGAAGTATTTTCCTCATCTCTATTTCTCGAAATTGCTTCGATGCCACTGAGCGTCCATAGCCCTGGCGAAGATGCCTTGGTATCATACAATCATGGCCCCACTGCCAGCTAGTGTCCATATCCCCAATGATTTTACTTTTACTTACCACACTTTTAGTATCGTTTTCAACTTCCTTATGATTATGCTTTTCTACATTCACCTTTTAGATATATAATTTATGTATTTATTTTGGCAACATGGGTGAAGGTGAATAGGAAGCAGGGTGATATGAGAGTTACTTTGATATGCTAGTCCCAGTTGGTGGTTCATTCTCATGGGTCCACAAACATGAATCATATTTGCATTTAGAATTAGGAGTATCAAGGGTAGGACCACTGGAATTATGCAAAAGACATTAAATTTAGGACATTTCGAAGAACTTGAGGGTAACACAACCATGTCATGAGAGTGGTCACATGATTATAGATAACTGATAGAAACCGTCAAAAGGCATTCAATTTACAAGTTAGAAGCTTTCTCTTGGCGCGAGTGAAAAAATTCCTCTTTTCTGTACCAACATCACTCATCAGGATAAATGTTGATCCCAAGGCAACTCGATCACTTCAATATGAAAAGACATTCACAGGAAAAAGAATTTACTAATTCAAACAATCTTTAGTTCTTGTCGTGAAGGAAAAGGTTGGTTTGGTGTGGTGAACAGTAAGTTATTCTAAAATGAAAAGTGCAAAAAGGAAAATTGAAATAAAGGCATGGAAACTAGGAGAAATGAAGGTCGATTAGAGTGAAAATAAGAGAAAAAAGGAAAAGAAAACAGAGAAAAATTTATTATGTACAAGGCTATATCACCATAGGTGATCAAGAGAAGTATTTTTTTATGATTTGGCCATTAACAGGGAGCTCCTCCTCATCTCACTCCAATGTTTTAAGTCTGAAAGTCCCAGGACCTGTTTTTTGGTGAATCAGATAGGGTCCTAACCACAACTTATGGAATTTAGTGTGTTTTCCCTTTAGTTCATTAGATTTGTCCCATTTGAGAACATGGTCTCCCTCCTGAAAATATTTATTACCCATAGCTAACTTGTCAAACAATTGTTTTTTTATTTCTTAATGGTGTGTTAGGTTCATTTTATCTTTTTCTCTTTCTTCTTCTAGTTTTAACAACATGTTTAATCTCTCTTGCATTACTGGGCAAGCCTCATCTTGAGGAGATTTGGACATTTGCAAGGAGGGTAGGAAAGTATGGGTAGGCACAATGGCTTATTTTCCATAGACCAAAAATAAAGGAGAGTTACCAATAGATGATTTGGGAGTCACTCTATCATCCCAAAGGGCGTTTTGAAGGGTTAGGTGTCAATTTCTTTGATGATCATTAACATTTTTCTTGAGAATTTTAATGAGGTTCTTATTAGTTGACTCTGCCAAAACATTCCCTTGTGGGTAGTAATTCATTGAATAATTAACCTTAATATTTTGTTCAAGAGAAAATTCAGTCAATTTCAGAGAAGAAAAATATTTGGCATTATCAAAGAATAATGATTCAAGAATTCCAAACTTAGTGATAATATGAGATTCAAGGAATGAAGTCACCTAATTTTCGTTGATAGTCTTCAAGGGAATTGCTTTGCTCCATCTAGTGAAATAGTCAGTATATTTCAAGATGTATTTTTGTAGTTGGTAAGAGTTAGTATTGATTTACACAATTACCTCCAACCCCCATTGTTGAATGGGATGTTTGATGATCATGGGCTGCAGGGGAAAATAAGCTTTATTTTCTCTTCCGGATGACTTTTGACATTGTTGGCATTTCCTTGCATATGCATGAGAATATTTCAATAAAGTGGGCCAATAATATCTAGCTCTAAGGATTTTGTGAGTAGTGGTGTCTCCACCGTAATGTCCACCAGCCGGTCCATCATGAAGTTTGGATAATACCGTTTCCGCATCCCTTTTTCAAGACATCTCAGAAAAACACCATCATAATTTTTTCTACATAGAATTCCTTGGATGAGTTGATATTGAGAAGAATTGAGTCTGAGGGATATTTTCTTTTTGGGATATAGATAATGCAGGGATGACTAGTGGGTTAAGTAATATTTCATTTCGTAAAACCATTGGTCATAATTAACAGGGATGTAACAAACCTCTCTTTCAAACAACTCTTGATCTTGATACAAAGCATATTCATGTAATTCATGGCTTGTTGATTCAACAGCCAGTTTGCATAGTCCCTAGCCTTTGACCATTTTGGTAGGCTTAATCTCCATGCCATACTCTTGTAAATTCATAATCCAATTATCTCTCTTTTATGCTAATTCTTTCTGTACCAAGAGATTCCTGACAAAAGGGTAAGGAAAAATAAATTTTCTCTTAGATTTGAGCAAGAATGGCTTGAAGTGTTTGACAACTTTGAATATAGAATATGCTTACATGTTCACCTCTGGGTAGTTTGTTTTTTCTCCTTGCAAGTGAGAACTCATAAAATCCACAGGGAATCCATGTCCTTCCTGGTTCTTCTGTGTTAAAACAGTTGCAAATGCATTATCAAAAGCGAAGGTGTAGAGGATGAACTCTCGATTGAAGTATTGTCTTAACAGTGCAGGAGCTTTCACTATGTATTCTTTGATATTGTCGAAAGATTATTTTTCTTTAGATCCCCATCTGAATTCAACATTCTTTTTTTATCATTTCTTGCACAAGTTTTAATGTTTCGACAAAGTTGAGGATGAATCGTCTCACAAAATTTATTCTTCCTAGGAATTACTTCATGGGTTTCTTGTTATGAGGGGGAGGAATATTGGCAATATCTTTAGTTCTCTCAGGTTCAATTTTCATACCATGCTTGGAAACAATCAACCCTAGCAGTTTTCCTTCATCAACAACAAAAACAAATTTCTTAGGGTTGAGAGAGATACCATATATTTTTCACCTATTGAATAGTTTATTCAAATTATTTATATGGTATTTGATGTCCCTTGANTTAAACTCTTTACACAACATTTAATGACAATCACAATAATGCAGGGAAGTAAGCAATAGAACATTCAGCATCAGCCACACATATGAGATACACAGAGACAAATATTTGTTGAGGAAACCCATACAGGGTAAAAACCTCTTCTTCTTTATATGAAAAGTAATCTTTACATTCTTTACATTATCATACATATGAGCACCAACTCATAATGAGGCTACAACCTCTATTTTGCAAGCTGCTACTTGCTGAGAGCACCAACTCTCTGGCTTTTCTAGCACCAACTAGAAGGAAGCACCAACTCCATGGTTTCTCTAGCACCAACTAGAAGGAAGCACCAAATCCTTGGTTTCTCTAGCACCAACTAGAAGGAAGCTACAACTCCCTATGTTCAAGCACCCACTTGAACCTTTGAGGACAATAGTCCACCCTAGCACCTCCATACCACCCTGAAATATATTTTTTTGCTAATGAAACTTATCACAGTGATACAATATTTATCATTGGCTTACCAGACTTATCATTTTTCTACTATGTTGCTCTGCTCTCCTGTATCAGTGTCTCTCTGTCTGCATCTTCTTGGGATTTCTGATCTTTTCTTTTTCTCTACAAGAGAACCTCAGCCTTCCTTCAGTGTCTTACTGTCTTGCTCCACACATTCCTTGTGCTTTCTATGCTTCTGCCTTTTATTCTCTATGCACCATGTCCATTCAATGCTCCATTCCTCTTCTCTGTATTTCAGTTGTTGCACATTTTTTATCTACAAGAGCGCCTCAGCCTTCCTTTAGTGTCTTACTGTCTTTCTCCACACATTCCTTGCACTTTCTGTGCTTCTGCCTTTTATGCTCTATGCGCCATGTCCATTCAATGTTCCATTCCTCTTCTCTGTATTTCAGCCGTTGCACACTCCTCCTTCTACACTCCTGAATCCCTCTCAACAACAAAAACACCCATCTCTTCTCTGTTCTGCATACTTATAGTCTCTGTGCACCTTGTGCATGCTGTCCCGCCATGCTTCTGCATGCTCTCTCATGTCGATTACTCTACTTGTTCATCATGGAAACTCTTCATATTCTCTGGAAGTTAGATCCATCTGTCAATTGCCTCTACGAACAGTCTTCATTCCACTGGCAGATTCCTAGAGACTCTTAAGCTCCTCTGGAAATCACATAGAAGTCTCTTTGAGTCCTCTGGAAGAAACCATCAATGGTTTCTAGCAATTACACTGTGAACCTCCAAAGACCGCTTCAGCAATTGAATCACCATTGATCGATTAACTATGAAGAGAAACAGTAGCCCTTTGATCATACTTAAATTTACCTGCACTGTTGGATGGAGTTCGTAGGGTCTTGCGTTTAATTCATATGCCCACTGGCTGTGACCGAGCACTAAATAGAGTTTTAATTTTGTGATCTCGCATCTCGGCATTCCTGTGATAGAAGATCTCGACACTCCAAGTCGCAATCACCGAGACTCCAAGATGGACGTTAACTCTGCTAGCTTCTTCCCTTCACGTGACCACCGATGGTGACCACAGGCTGCGCCAAAAGACTCTTCGTGTTTCACGAACTTATGAAATTCATCGAGCCTGATCAACGGTCGAGATCTATAATGATCCGATGGTCCAAATCTCATCGTGATCTCACATATCGCAATTCCTATGATGAAGGGTCTTGATGCTCCAAGTCACGAGCGCCGAGACTCCGAGATGGAGCTTAACACCGTGAGCTCCTTCCTCTATCTTCCGCAAATGTAACCACTGGCTGTGACCACAACCTTATTCGAAAACGCATTGTGCACTTTCAAATCTTAGGAATTATGTGATGAGTCCTCTCGATTCTCCATGTCACGAACTCCGAAATAGGGCTTGGCTTCTCTAGCTCTCGACAATGTGACCATGAGATATGACCACTCGCCAATCATTCGAGCACTTCGATCCTTTGAATTTCCAGTTAGAGAAATGATGATCTTTTGCCATGTGTCCTCTAGATCCAATGGTCCACGACTGTCCTCAATGGACGGCCAGGATTCCTTCACAGTTTTGGAGAGTTGGATGACTCTTGTTCGTATCCGCCTTGCAGCTTCACCATATCTAATGCCTGTTGGTCCTTTGTAATTACTCCATATCTGACGGCCCAGATCTTATCATGATTTCACCACTTCACGAGCCTTCTTCATGCTTGATCAACGGTCCACAATCCTTGGTGATCTGACGATCCAGATCTTTTCGTGATCTCACATATCGTGAGTTGGAACCTCTTTCCTTTGGATTTCCCGATCTGCGAAACTCCGAAACAAAACCTTTGTCATTCACTACGTGTCCTTATTGAATCAACTGTCAAGATTGTTATCACGAGTTTGAACCTCTTTCCTTTGGATTTCCCGATCTGTGAAAATTTGAAAGAAAACCTTTGTCGTTCACCACATGTCCTTCTTGAATCAACTGTCAAGATTGTTATCGCAATTTTGCATATCGCGATTTTGAACCTCTTTCATTTGGATTTCCCGATCTGCGAAACTCTGAAACAAAATCTTTTTCATTCACCACGTGTCCTTCTTGAATCACCTATCAATATTGTTATCGCGATTTTGTATATCGCAAGTTTGAACCTCTTTCCTTTGGATTTCCCAATCTGCGAAACTCTGAAAACCTTTGTCGTGCTTTGACTGTTTTCCTCCTTCTGAGCTTACACTGTTGATCTTTCCATTCGATCAGTGCTATTCTTCTTCCTTGCCTACCTGTCTGTTGATCTTCCTTGCCTGCTTGTTTTTCATCGTTGCTATTGTTCTTTCCATCAATGACAAACATGCTCTTCTTGTAAACATGCCAACAATCTCCCCCCTTTGGCATTGATGGCAACCCTAAATGGTTGTGCTAATCTGTTTGGACCTCCAACTGTAGCATCCGATTCGGACCACTCCTTTTCTCCCCCTTTGACATCAATGTCAAAGAAAACACGCTCCCCCTGAGTTGTTGCAGTATTTTTAGGAGGTATCATATGTTCAACCAATACAAACTCCCCCTAACAGGATGGACTTGCTTAGATGTGAGATGGGATGACACCCAACTTTTGTCGGAGATATTCAAATGGTGTCTTGGCTAGGGGTTTAGTAAAGATGTCTACAATTTGTTCTGTGGTTGGAATGTAATGGACCTTAACAACCTGATTAGTGACCTGCTCTCTCAGAAAATGGTATTTTATGGGAATATGCTTGGTCTTGGAGTGGAGTACAGGATTCTTAGACACACTAATGGCACTAGTGTTATCACAATGAATTGGGGTCGGTGTTGCGTATTTTACCTCCAAGTCTGCAAGTGTCTGAATCATCCATAATACTTGAGTGCAACAGGTAGCAGCAGCAATGTACTCTTCTTCTATAGTTGATAAATAAATGGAACTTTGCTTTTTACTAAGCCATGCTACTAACGAGTCACCCGGGAAGAATGCTCTTCCACTGGTTCTTTTTCTCTCATCAACAGAGTTTGCCCAATCTGCATCTGAATAAGCAGTTAACTGAAAATTCTGATTTTTGGGATACCACAGACCATAAGTCATTGTTTCTTTCAAATACCTAAATATCCTTTTGACAACTAGAAAATGACTCTGTTTAGGTGCAGACTGATATCTTCCTACCATTCCAACAACATGCATTATGTCTGGGCGAGATGTTTTGATGTACAACAGGTTGCCTATCATTGACCTATATGAACTTTGATCAACATCAGGTGAGTCGTCATCCTTGCTTAATTTGCATCCAGTAACCATAGGTTTGCCCACAGGTTTAGAATCTTCCATTTGAAACCTTTTCAACATTTCTCTTAGATATTTTTCTTGAGAAATGAACATCCCTTCAGACCTTTGAGTAATTTGCAGACCAAGAAAAAATGGCAGTTCACCTATCATAGACATTTCA
>ML842803.1:26965-39241 GCA_009831015.1 Picea engelmannii
ACTAGTTGGAGTGGTTTCTCTGTTGACGTAATGCTCTTGGCCTTAAATGGTGTCCTGGTTAGTTTTCCTACTTGGCAGGGTTTACACATAGAATCTTGGGGTTTTGATATTCTCGGAAGATCTTTTACTACCTCAAGATTTTTTAGCTTGATTAAGTGGTTAAAGTTTAGATGTCCAAGTCTCCTATGCCATAACCATCTTTCATCATGTTTGCTTAGATGACACTCTTCTCTATTTTCTTTTAGCACATATACATTATTTTATGTCCTTATGCCTTTGGCCACCACTTGTCCTGAGTTTATAGACTTTATCTTGCATTCCTTGGACATGAACACCACTTCACATCCTCTGTCACACATTTGACTTACACTGAGTAGATTATGTTTCAGCCCATCTACAAGTAGAACATCTTGGGCTTTTCCTTTTCCATTACTTAAACTCACCATCCCTTTACCCTTTATTTTCCCTGGAGCATCATTTCCAAAGGTTACGTTTCCTGATTTTCTTTTACTTAGAGATAGAAACTTACCTTTGTCTCCCATCATATGTTTGGAGCATCCACTGTCTATATACAAAGGGTTCATTTTTCTTTGAGTTGACAACACTAATCCACACTTGTCACTTTCTGTCTTCTTCCACACCTTGACATTTTCAGCAGGGGAATTCAAATCTGGTTCATAGTTCCTTAATCGACATTCAACAGATTTATGTCCATAGTTATGACAAATGTAGCATTCAATCTCATTGTTCAATACATCAAAATTATTGTTGCAGCATTGTCTACTTATTGACTGTTGATTATTTCTTGACCTCCTTAGTTGCATGTCTCTAAACTTAATTTGGCAATTCACAATTTGTGAAGGTTTGTTACTTGGCTATATCATTCTTTGTTGTGGCAAGTATTTATTCCTTTGAAATCTTAATTGCTCATGTCTAAGTCTTAAGGAACAATTTACAGCTTTTTGACAAAAGTTAGAATAGTAGAAACAATAACCATTGAAAAATTCTTTGTACCTGGAAAATGGTTGTCTTCTTTGAGCAAATCGATTTCTTCCATGTTGATGACGTCTTTCAGCAGGGAGCGCATTATTTCTTTGTTCTACAGATTCAGTCCTGGCACCTTTTTCTTTACTCGTCCTGGGCAGATGATTGTCTTCCTTTGTTTCTGCAGGTTTGTTGTTGTCATTAGTTGTAGATTTGACAAACTTGATGGGTTCTTCATTTCTTGGCTTATCACTACATGATCCCTCTTCATAACCCAAACCAGTTTTCAGCTTTGGATTCCTTTGCTGATTCAGAATCGTGGCTAATCCTTATGAGGCTTTGATACTTGACAGATTCTGATTATACAAGGCTTGAAACTTCTCCATCTCTTTCCTAATTTTCACTACTTCTTGTTCTAAGGCTTCACATCTTGCCTTTTTTTCTGATAACTGTCGTTTCAGAATGTCTTCGATTTTCTTTGCCTCTTCTAATTCCACTTTTAGTAGGACAAGGTCTTCATCAGGTTCTTTATTGTCTTTCTAGAACTGTATCAGCAATTGTATTTGCTTTCTGTTCTTAATTCTTAGTCTGTCAATCTCTTCCAGTGCATTGTTCAGTTCTCCTTCCATGTCAACCACAACTTCTTTTTCATTAGCATCACTTCTTGTGCTTATATTATCATATTCCTCTTTGGCCATAAGTATGAAGTCATTTAGTTTATCTTCAATAGTGGATTCATTGTCTTCACCATCTGAAGGATCATCATCATTGTTTACACAGAGACTTTTCTTCTTAAAGTTATTCTCTTTAAAGAAATTTATGTGTTTGTGCTTCTCCTCATCATCACACGTTTGATCCTTTATTTTGTGGGGACATTTATTTGCAAAATGACCTATCCTACCACATTTGAAACATTTGAAAGGCAGTTTACCTTTGTATTTGACTGATCCCGTCTTCAGTCTCTTCACACATTTTGCTTCAATTTCATCAGGCTCTGAATCCTCATTCTCGGCTGCCTTAAATGATGCTTCTCTGGAGGTGGGTTTATCTTTAACTATTCTCATTTCATATGCAGTCAATGTTCCTAGAAGTTGATCAAACTCCAAGGTTTTTATATCATTAAGTTCTTCAATAGCAGAGACCTTCGGGTTAAACCTGTCTGGTAGAGATCTCAAAATTTTCTGAACTAAAGAAGGTTCCTCAATTTTCTCACCAAGTGCTTTCATTGAATTTACCATTTCTTCTACTCTCAAAAAATATTTTCCAACAGTTTCATCTTCCTTCATCTTCAGTTGTTCAAACTGTATTATGTAGGTTTGAAGCTTGGCGTCCTTTACCTTCTCATTACCTTCATAACTGCTAATGAGTTTGTCCCACATTTCTTTGGCAGTACCTAGGTGCATAACTTTTACGAATTCTGCTTCTTCAACCCCACTCAAGATAGCATTCATAGCCTTAGCGTTGAAGCTAGATTCTAGCTTGTCATCCTTATTAGCTAGTACAATTGGCTTTACATAACCAATATCTACCACATCCCAGACATCTGCACCTAAAGCAATTATGTAGGTTATCATTCTAACTTTCCAGAAGGCAAAGTTTGTTCCATTGAACAGAGGGGCCTTATTGGTTGAATTTCCTTCATGGCTTGACATGTTTAAGCTCTAGGATCTACCCTTAGATAAAAGGGGTNNNNTACTGAACTTAAACAATTATGCTTATTTTAAACTCTTTACACAACATTTAATGGCAGTCACAATAATGCAGGGAAGTAAGCAATAGAACATTCAACATCAGCCACACATATGAGATACATAGAGACAGATATTTTCTGAGGAAACCCATACAGGGTAAAAACCTCTTCTTATTTATATGATAAGTAATATTTACATTCTTTACATTATCATACATATGAGCACCAACTCATAATGAGGCTACAACCTCTGTTTTGCAAGATGCTACTTGTTGAGAGCACCAACTCTCTGGATTTTCTAGCACCAACTCCCTGGTTTCTCTAGCACCAACTAGAAGGAAGCACCAATTCCTCGGTTTCTCTAGCACCAACTAGAAGGAAGCTACAACTCCCTGTGTTCAAGCACCCACTTGAACCTTTGAGGACAATATTCCTCCGTAGCACCTCCCTACCACCCTGAAATATAAATTTTTGCTAATGAAACTTATCACAGTGATACAATATTTATCATTGGCTTACCAGAATTATCACTGTTCTACTATGTTTCTCTGCTCTCCTATATCAGTGTCTCTCTATCTGCATCTTCTTGGGATTTCTGATCTTCTGTTTTTCTCTACAAGAGCGCCTCAAACTTCCTTTAGTGTCTTACTATCTTGCTCCACACATTCCTTTCACTTTTTGTGCTTCTTCCTTTTATGCTCTATGCACCATGTCCATTCAATGCTCCATTCCTCTTCTCTGTATTTCAGCTATTGCATAGTTTTTCTCTACAAGAGTGCCTCAGCCTTCCTTTAGTGTCTTACTGTCTTGCTTCACACATTCCTTGCACTTTCTGTGCTTCTTCCTTTTATGCTCTATGCACCATGTCCATTCAATGCTCCATTCCTCTTCTCTATATTTTAGCTATTGCACACTCCTCCTTCTACACTCTTGAATCCCTCTCAACAACAACAACACCCATCTCTTCTCTGTTCTGCATACTTATAGTCTCTGTGCACCTTGTGCATGTTTTCCCACCATGCTTCTGCATGATCTCTCATGTCGAGTACTCTACCTGTTCATCATGGCAACTCTTCAGCTTCTCTGGCAGTTAGATACATCTGTCAATTGCCTCTACGAATAGTCTTCATTCCACTGGTAGATTCCTAGAGACTCTTCAGCTCCTCTGGAAATCACACAGAAGTCTCTTCAAGTCCTCTGGCAGAAACCACCAATGGTTTCTAGCAATTACACTGTGAACCTCCAAAGACCGCTTCAGCAACTGAATCACCACTGATCTATTAACTGTGAAGAGAAACAGTATCCCTTCGATCATACTTAAATTCACCTACACCGTTGGATGGATTTCGTAGGGTCTTGCATTTAATTCATATGCCCACTGGCTGTGACCGAGCGCTAAACAGAGTTTTAATTTTGTGATCTCACATCTCGTCATTCCTGTGATAGAAGATATCGACACTCCAAGTCATGATCGTTGAGACTCCGAGATGGACCTTAACTCTGCTAGCTTCTTCCCTTCACGTGACCACCGATGGTGACCACAGGCTGCACCAAAAGAAGCTTCGTGTTTCGAAAACTTATGAACTTCATCGAGCCTGATCAACGGTTGAGTCTCTATTGATCCGATGGTCCAGATCTCATTGCGATCTCGCATATCGCGATTCCTGTGATGAAGGGTCTTGATGCTCCAAGTTGCGAGCATCGAGACTCTGAGATGGAGCTTAACACCGCTAGCTCCTTCCTCTATCTTCCGCAAATGTAACCACTGGCTATGACCACAACCTTATTCAAAAACGCATTTCGCACTTTCGCATATCGGGAATTTTGTGATGAGTCCTCTCGACTCTCCATGTCACGAACTCCGAAATAGAGCTTGGCTTCTCTAGCTCTCAACAATGTGACCACGAGATATGACCACTTGCCAATCAAACGAGCACTTCATTCCTTTGACTTTCCAATCAGAGAAACGATGATCTTTCACCAGGTGTCCTCTGGATCCAATGGTCCACGACTGTCCTCGATGGACGGCCAAGATTCCTTCAAATTTTTGGAGAGTTGGATGACTCTTGGTCTTATTCGCCTTGCAACTTCACCAGATCTAATAGCTATTGGTCCTTCGTAATTACTCCAGATCTGATGGCCCAGATCTTATCGTGATTTCGCCACTTCACGAGCCTTCTTCATGCCTGATCAACAGTCCACAATCCTTGGTGATTTGACGGTCCAGATCTTTTTGTGATCTCACATATCATGAGTTTTAACCTCTTTCCTTTGGATTTCCCAATCTGCGAAACTCCGAAAAAAAACCTTTGTCGTTCACCACGTGTGCTTCTTGAATCAACTGTCAAGATTGTTATCACGATTTCACATATCGCAAGTTTGAACCTCTTTCCTTTGGATTTCCCGATCTGTGAAAGTTAGAAACAAAACCTTTTTCGTTCACCATGTGTCCTTCTTGAATCAACTGTCAAGATTGTTATCGCAATTTTGCATATCACGAGTTTGAACCTCTTTCCTTTGGATTTCCTGATCTGCAAAACTCCGAAACAAAATCTTTGTCGTTCACCATGTGTCCTTCTTGAATCACTTGTCAATATTGTTATTGCGATTTCATATATCACGAGTTTGAACCTCTTTCCTTTGGATTTTACAATCTGCGAAACTTTGAAAACCTTTTTCGTGCTTTGATTGTTTTCCTCCTTCTGAGCTTACACTGTTGATCTTGCCATTCGATCATTGTTGTTCTTCTTCCTTGCCTGTCTGTCTGTTGATCTTCCTTGCCTGCCTATTTTTCATCATTGTTGTTGTTCTTGCCATCAATGACAATCACGCTCTTCTTGTAAACATGCCAACATATACACCACAACACATTCTCCAAGTAGACCCCTGAACGCGATGTTCATGGCCCTTTGGAAGGTCTCTCTGGAATTGACGAGATTGAATGACATCTTCCTGTAAGCATATGTTCCCCACTTAGTCTAGAAATATGTTTTTAGTTTATCCTCATGGGCCACTAAGACTTGGTTATAACCATAAAATCCATCTAAAAGGGAAAGCATCTCAGAGTCGAACACACACTTTAGAATTTTCTCCATCAGAGGAACTGGATAATTATCTTTCTCTGAGGCTCTATTCATATTCTTGAAGTCAATCCAAAGCCTTATATCCCCATTATATTTCCTTAATGGTACTAAGTTGTAAATCCACTGTGTATTCCTAACAAGGAATATGATCTTGGCAACCAACAACTTATTCAACTATGTTTTGACTTGAGGCTCAAGGTTGGGGTGCATCTTCCTCGGCTTTTGTTGAAACGGCTTTGCCCGAGGCTTCATGGAAATGATGTGTTGTATGATTTTGGTGTCATACTTCTTGATATCCTCATAGGTCCAGGAAACAATGTCTTTGTATTGTTTGAATAATTTGATGTAAGACTACTTTTCTTCAAGAGAGCAATTTTTTCCCAGATTAATTTTTTGAGCCCTGGTATTTGTCCAGAAGTTTACCACTTCAAACTACGTGGATGAATTGTTGGTCTTGCAATTAGTGACTTTTTTGAACTTATCCTATAGATCATAAATTTTCTCTGATATTACTACATTTCTAGGGATACCATTGGCTAAACTTGAAGGGATATTTGATTGAGTTGGGTCAGTAGTATCTGGATTCACCATTTGGTCATGTTGGCCTTCATCTATAATAGAGTCTTTGAAAGTATATTTGAGGTGTAAGAAATTTACAAATTATTGGTAATCATCAAAAAATCTCCTATTAGTGATGTTGTCGGGAATTGAAAGCCTATACAAAATTTCAACAAAGAAAGTGTTAGGCATCAATCCATCTGAGGGTATTAATATGGATGCTACATTGGCTATAAAATCAGCATCACGTTTCAATGAACGAGGTACATAACTAATATTAAATGCAGAAAAGGATTTGATTATCTCCCAAACCTGTAATTGATAATGCTTCAAATGGATTGAAAGACAATGGATGGTGTTTCTTACCTATTTTATGATAATTTTAGAATCACCAAATACCTTGATTTTCTCAGATTTCAAATCTACTGCCTTTCTTAGTCCTTGCAGTAAAGCTTCATATTCAGAAATATTATTGGTGCAAGGGAATTCTATTTTGCATGAAATTAATGTCTTTCTTCCTTTCGTATCTTTCAATATGCAACCAACACCTGTACCTTCTAATGATTTGGATCCGTAAAAAAATAGTGTCCACATGGTAGGATCCCCTTTCTTTGTTCAAAAGTTGATTTCAATTTTTTGTATTTTTTGTTTTAGTGGGGTTGGTAGAGTTAAAAATCATTTCTAATCTATCCTTAGAAACTATGTTAGGCTGTACATCAAAGGGAATGTTAATATGATCAACTATATTACAATTGGGCTCAACAATATGGGTGAAATGAAGGATTCCAAATTGTGTGTTAAATTCCACAAGAGATGATGTTTCGGCTATAAAATTCCCAAAAAAGTGTCATATGAATAATTACCCAAAATTGAGTTGTTAAACATTACCGATTCATTTGGGTCGTTCAATTCAGTAACTACATGTTTCAAATACCTCTCCTTGTTGATTTTGATCTGATTCATTTTACCATTATAAGGAAGCCATAAACGAGATCAATCAGTAGCAAAGCAACCATTCAATATAGTTGAGAAATCATGACTTAAAATCATTCCATAGTTGTCAGGTATGCCTACTACGATTATATCAATAGTTTGATGAAATTTTGGATTAGCACACATCCTGATCAAAACATTTTTTAACTCCCCAATTACTTTAACTCAATTTATGTCTAACTGAATAATTTGAATGTCAAGTGGTTCGGGTTTGACATTAAGCTTCTCATAGAACTTGAGGAGCATGACATTAGATGAGGCTCCTAAGTCTACCATACATTTATGAACATTTCTATTAAATATTTCAAAAGTAATGAGGAATGGAAGGGTGGTAGATCTGGACCTCTGTCTGATTAGGGACACATTTGCCGCTATTTGACTCTTAGACAGAGTGTTATTGTTAGAACAAATTACTTTGGTTGTTCCCTTCTTTGTTCTAACATTAATTTATTTTGTGCAAGTGTAATTTTTCCCTTGCATAGTTTTAATAAAATTCTCTTGAATTTGTGGGATCTTCATCAGTTCAAATAAGGAAATCTTGGCTTTAGTCTTCCTTAGTTCTTCTAGGAAATCATAGTCTAACTTGGTCAGGGGTATGGGAGAAGTACTAGGTTTAGTAGTTGGATCAGTTGCTTTATGATTGGAGGGCACGGTCTTGGAAGGATTAGAAGTAGTGTTTGTTGAAGAAGAAGTTTGTTTGGTTTTGGACGTGGTAGGAGCGAGAGGATTAGTAGTACTCGTGGTATCAACTAAGGTCTTCTTGCTGGCACTCCTTACAGTTACAACATTTTGTGACAAGTGTACCACTTCTACTTCTTCTTCATATCCACCATAATAAATATCCCATAACTAATTTAGTTGTTGTTCTTTAGGATCCTAAGATTCTAGAGGTTTTTCTTGTTGTTCCTAACTTGCATCTCCTTGTTCATTGACTTCGGTCATATTCTTCGTTTCCCAGGTTTGAAGAGATTGGAAAATATCTTCCATGCTAATTCCTTTTATTTGAGAGGGGAAATTTTTGTTAGTCATTGGAGTGTTTTTATATTTATGAGGGGGGAACCTAAATATTTTTTTATGGCTAGAGAATCCTTTTACACCACCCTTCTTCAAGTTTATCAGATCATTAGATAATTTCTTAATGATCCTCTGAAGAGATTCCATATCCATTGAATCCGAAGGATTTTTATCTTCACTGTGTTTGGACACAAAAGATTTACCCTTACCTTTGTCTTTAGAGGGATTAGAGTTAGAATTCCCTTTTAAACTCATCATATTCTTTTCAAATTTAAGGGCCTCTTGGAAAGCTTCTTCTAGAGTGCCTTTCTCAGATTTGTTGACATACATGGCCATGGACATAGGTAAAATGGAGGTGTAGAATTAAATAGTCACATCTTCAGTTGGTTTAGAGGCACGTGGTATTCATTTCAACAGAGTAAGGAAACATTGATTGTAATCAATCACCAATTATTTTGAATCCATATTGACTCTCGAGAGTTCTAAAACCTGGGTGGTTGGTGTCTTATTTTCCCCAAACTTCCTGAGAAAAATGGTTTTGAAGGTTATCCAATTGTTAATGTAGGCTTCTTCTAAAAATAAGTACCAGGTCAAATATTTATCTTCAAATGTAAGGGGAAACAAACGACAGACGACGTCTTCATATCGAATGCTCTGTGATCTAGTATCTAGGAGGAATTTCTTTACGTGGTTTTCAACTCAATATGTTTTGTCAGGGTCAAATTTTGGTAGGAACTTCTCAAGGTGTTTGGGCATTTCATGTTGAATCCATATTATAGAGACTCCATCAACAAACAACTAGTGTTGGTAGGGAGGTAGATTTTTGTTTTCATTTTCTCCAGCCATGTTTGGGGGTTGATAAACGATAATCTAATGTGGATTATTTTTGGGTTCTCTCTCAGAGTCGTATCTTTCTTCATATTTTTCCTCCGACTTATTTAATGGAGTGTACGATGGTGATTCGGGATGAGAGGGTGTTCTACCTCCTAATCCACCAACTAAAAAATAATATTCAAGGTCAAATTCGGAGGTCTAAGGAAAATCTGACATGTCTTCGGGTACATGATACTCTGGGGTTCCAAACGAAGGGTTTCCTTGATAGGAGTCTAGGTTGGTGAAGAATGGATCTGTATTGTGAAGGTATTCCTGATTTTATAGTAGAGAATAGTCTAGGGGAATTTATTTGGTCTTCCTACTCAGTAGCTTGGTCAACGCACGGTTGGTACGTTCAATAGACTCTCTAACTATGGATTCAATATCTAAGATGGTTAGGATATGAGGTTGTGGAGAAGAAATAGTAGATTTGGGATGAGTGGAAGCATGATGACTGCTAACCTGAGCTAACGTGTTCAAAACGTACTTTGGAGGAAGGAAAGTGTGATTAGAGTGAATTTGGTGGGAATCACTTGATGAGGAAGTGTTTACTTGAAAAACATAACATGAACGGTTTGATCTTCTATTTGGAACTATTCAATTATATGGCCCTCCTTCTAGCACCATCTTTGTTGATGGGCCAACATGAACCGTTCAATCAGATAAGGGAAAATTCCCAATGGAAGGTCCCAATTAGACCCACTCTCATTTGGGATAGCATTCCCGGCCATATTTGGGCCTAGTTACCAATATAAATAATATTCTAACTAAATATGAATATGAGAACCGTAAGTTCTCATATGAATTAAAAATGAAAATCCTAACTAAGTACTTCAAAGCTAAGATGAATGATTACAATCCTAAGATGTAGTTTCTATTCTATTATATACTATCCTATCCTGATCAGGAGAAAAGTAAAAAGGATGAGTACAGTGAAATATTTTTATTACTTGTGCAGAATAAATTCATATATACAAGTAACATGAATGTTTAACAACATAACCAGTTAGAACCAGGTAATTGATTAATTAATTGCATCAAGTCGTCACTATACTCAATTTTGAAAATCATGGTAATTGTAAACATGATAACATTAATTCAGAAGTAATTCATAAACCAACATCTACATACTACATGAATAAACATGCATAAATTTAATAGTCACATTCATACACATTAACACCGCAATATTCAAAAATGTGTCTTCGGATTCAAATTCACATGTAGTAAAAATATTTCCCTTCTACCTCCAGAAACTAAAATCCTTGTCTTATGGACAATGATCCCTTTTTAAAATGAGGAGTAATTGTTTACATTATAATCTTGCAAGTATGAATCTGGGGTCATTTTACAAAATGAGTCTTCATATTCCAAATCAGAAAACAAGATGATGATAGCAGAGGAAGGAGACATTTGGGTACATTTATGGAATTTTATTATCATGAGTTGTTTTGCCCCTATATCTGATCCTGATATTCTTCCTAGAGGGAATAATCTTTCATTATGTCCTCAAGCTTTCCCGATTGCTTCTATCTTTCTGCTTCCAATTCTCTATCATGGATGTCCCATTGGGTCCTCATCCTTATTTCAAACTCTGTGTTCATCTGATCTCTTTGTGCTTGCAGAGATCTTTTCAAATTTTCTACATTGAGAGTGTCAACTACTCTTTCATCATTCTTGAACTCTGAAGTAAGATTGTATTTCACATCTCTTAACTCTTCCTCCAACTCTATAACCCTAGTTTTGACAATGTTTAAGGAACTGGTTACTTCAAGGATGGACGAAGAATTTAGTCCTGCAAAAGTGTTGAGTGCAGAGGCTTCCTTAATAAAATTCTCTTCAGGATCAGTCCCTACCTTCCATTCTACTATTCTCCCTGCAGATGACTTGGATCTGGTGTCTTCTCCTCTTTTCATTTTATTCGATCTCTTCTCAATACTCCTCATTTTATTATCATAATAGTAATCTCCAATGGGTACCATAGTTCCCTCAAAATTCAAGGCTTGAGAAGAAAAATAAGAATCCCATGTAATAGAATTGAGATGAGTGTATTCTTGAGGTGGAATGTTCACAATACCCAGAATGGGCATTGATGGAGTTCTTAGAGTCTAACTCAAATCCTTCAAATGGTCTTGTTTCAACAACTTATCTTCCTTTTCCTTAGCCTCGGCTTCTTCAGTTGCTCATTTAGCCTCGGCTTCATCAACCAATCTCTTGGCCTCTACCTCATCAACTAATTTCTT
Organism: Picea engelmannii; assembly: GCA_009831015.1. Taxonomy (NCBI): domain Eukaryota; kingdom Viridiplantae; phylum Streptophyta; class Pinopsida; order Pinales; family Pinaceae; genus Picea; species Picea engelmannii. The sequence continues at coordinate 38,404 of ML842803.1, forward strand.
TGCCTTGGATTCTTCAACTTTATTCATTTGAAGTGCAATTTGTTCTACCTTAAGTTCATTTTCTTTTTTTTTCTTTTTTCCTCCTCAACTTGCAGTCTCTTATGTTCTAAATTTTCCTCTTTTATTGATTTTTCTTTCTCTTTAACGTTGATGTCGACATGTTCCTGTTGGGGAAATCTATGGCACTGGTCAATGGTCACTCTCTTCATTTCCTCTTGTTCTCATTAAAACTCTTGTTTGGCAGCATCATTGGGTAATTTATGTAGGAATTCTTCATACGATAGTGCTCCTTTAAACCTGTCTTCTTCAAAATCAACTACATGGATGTTAGAGTGGGTGAGCACAATAGATATAACATGGTTGACCAAAAGATTATGTGGGTCATGGAATTTAGGTTCTCCTAGGAATAGGTGTATATATTGTAGGGTTTATTCCTCCTTTATTTCATGAGGGCCGCTGGAGATGGTGTAATTCCCCATGTGGATTGGGAAAACATGCCAGATATTTTTGTTGCTAATTAGGAGTAGTGAGATGACCCCTGACCCCATGGTTTGGTAAGAAATCTCTCTCATCAGAAGATGGTCTGGGACAAAGTAGGGAAAAAGGTGTGGGGCTCCTGTGATGCCATACACCCTAATATATGAATATTATTTACATAGGAACCAATCATCTATCCCTTTCATATCAGTCCTAGCTTCAAAGGAAATCCTATGTCTTAGGACACCAAAAACAATAGAGTGTAGAGGGGCAAGAAAAATATTACAAATGTCATAAAAATATCTCTTGTAATGAATACTCCAGAGCTCAGAGTAGTACACATGAATAGGGGGTTGGTTTT
>ML842804.1:0-10104 GCA_009831015.1 Picea engelmannii
GTGACGTGCAATGAAAGAAACATTAGCCACCTTAAAAGAAGTCAATAAATGCAAGCAATAATGATGAGGAGTTCTTCTCTATCTCAGTCTTCTCAGAAGGACCAAAAGAAATATTGAGCATGATTGTAGACTAAGGTAAGCTTTTGTTACTTTCCCTATTTGATCATTACTCTATAGTAACTTTCATTTGATAATGAAGGTTATTATCCCTGGTGTGGGACCCCTCATGACTTGGACCATTATCCTTGGTACAAGAGCCCAATTTTTTTTTGTTGCTTATTATCCTAAGTACAGGAGGCCATTTTGATTGTTATCCCTACAAGAGTTCATCTTGGTTATTATCCTAGTATGGGAGGCCAAAAAAGTACTATAGAGGAAATAGAGGACATGAGAAGACATGGGATGTATCCAGGTTAGCAACACATGAAAAGGAAGATGCTTATCCTTCTGAATTTAGAGGGAGTCACCTGACTCAGAGGAAGTCAAACTATTTGAGAAGAAGGAAAAGGCATTACCTTCTCCCCCTTAAGTAGTTTAGAGAGAGATAATTATTGATTAAGTTGATCCAGTTGATCCTGTAGCTCCAGCTGATGATTCCCATAGACATTGCAGTGGGCCAGAAAAAGGATTTTATGGGCTCGACAGACTCTATAGGAGGCAGAGGGACATTCATCTCCTCGTGATACATTCTGAGAGAGAAAGAGACCACATAGATTTCCAAGATATGTTTCAGATATGAGCCATGTTATCCCCTATCCTAGGGATAACTGAGGAGATCATGTCTCAAGGCCCATAGGTCCTATACATGGAGTGTTGAGATCCAGATAACTTGAGCATGGCCCCGGAGCGCCCCTCTTTTCTTCAGTGCATCCCATTTGTCAACAACAACAACATCCATCCCACCAACATAGTCCTGAAGAAGTAGTAAGTCTTGCTCTGTGATTTAATGAGTCTGGGTATCATGTTATGTGTCACTCTGATTCTTAAAGCACTTAAATATGTTACATTAAATTATCCTTCATTTCATAACATTTTCTTGGAAATTATGCTCTTTAACTTGTTCATACCTGGGAAGGTGACATGATTCCCTAGTAATTTAGTTTCCATTTAGGATGGGTTGCCACTGGGTGGGCCTATGAAAGTTCATATTCCATTCCATCCATACTTACCACTTTCAATATTTATTCATCTCATTCCCCCCTACCTTTGTTTGAGCATTAGGATTTTCAACACTAGAAAAGGTTGTGCCTTACCTTGTGGGAACAAGGGGATAAAGGCACAGGGGGTAAAAGTAGTCGAAAAGAGTTAAAATCCAAAATGAAACCTTTGAGATTCTTTTCCCAAGGATTCCTGAGAAAGCAATAAAAGGATTCTCAGTAGAAAAGGGAACCCGTAAGATAAATAATCATTCAAGGTATTAGTTGGTGGATGGGAGGTCTCATCATGAGCCGACCTATTATGACCATGGGTATGTAGAGGTATGAAACTTCCATCTATCTGGTCACCAAATCAAGGTAGTGGCTCTTGGTGGCATAACTAAGAGAAAGGGGGTCTCATCACGAGCCAACCCTCTCATCTCCGTGAAATGTTTGTGGGTAACGATGTAACCTCTAGTCACCAAGCCAGGACAATGTCCGTCAGCTCTTCCCTTGAAGAATAAAAGAAAAAGATAAAATGCAATGAAACTAAGAAGTAAAGGCATTGAATGGGCTGGGAAAGAATAACATCTATGACAAGGTGCAACTCTCCCTCTACAAAGGCACCCACAGGTAAGATCTACATTTTGTTGTTATCATTGCACCCCGTGCCCAAAAACTTCCTCCCATGCCACCTCACATACACTTACATGACCTATATTGGCTCTCACTTGAGAAACACCCCAAACTTAAGGAGGATTAGCCCAATTGGACACCTTGAGACCTTCTACAAACCTAATTTGTTAAACTGCATAAGGTCTTTGATTATTTGTCTAAGTAAAGGGGGGTTTAATTCACATGTTTGGGTAATTTGATTATTTGATGTGATTGACATTTATATGATCCCTGTGACTTATGAACACCTGGAGGGCGTACTTGTTGTTGTTGCAGGACTTTTCCCGGTGGACAGGTACAAGTGGGGGAATGATTATCTCAGACCTCCATGGGGCTGAAAGCCCACATATGGATGTTGTAACCCCAGGTAGGGGCAAGGAGACATCAGAGACTTGCACCAAGTAGAAAGAAGGATGTTTCCCTTGGAGAGACTCTGGAATACCTAGACCTAGGGGGATCTTTCTCTTCCACCTGGACGTTGAACTTTGAGATCCCATGACATCATCATTATAACCCTAGACATCATCCAGAGCTAGGGTTTTCATATTGAGGGAATTTATGAGCTGGTTGGAACATGTGGGCATCATCCAGGGCCTTTGGAGGCCAAACGTTTTGCATCTAGAGCCCAACGTTCCACTTTAGGGGATCAACGTCACCCTAGAAGGGCATAAAATCACCCTTGGAGATGATTTTAGGGGTTAATTAATTTTATTTATGCCATATTTGAATTTACTTGTAAATTGTCTAGGTCGGCCTTTATTTGACCAGAAATTAATTAAAGATCACCAGTTTTGTATAAATAGACATAAAGTGCATTCCTTTTTATATTTAAAACTCCTCACACAAGAGGAGGGGTCTGAAATTTTATCCCTAGAAAGGTTATTGGCTGAAATTGTGAGGCACACTCTTGTATAAGGCTAATTTTTTGCAAGTGGATCAATCTTGGAAGCTGTTATGGTGATCCTGCATGGTATTTTCATGATTATTCTTGGTGCAAGTAGGTAAAATATGCATTTTTGTCATTTATTGAATTCTTTATGTATGGTTTTATTTGCTCATACAAGATTATGAGATTTCATGGTATACTTAATGCTTTAAGTAAGGAACTTAATTTGCTACTTCTCCTATGTATTCATGTTGGACGTTTGTGCACTATCAAAATTGATTTGCAGCCTTAGAAGAAGCCATCCACTTGATTCCATAATCCCTAGAAGACACTAGTTCTAGCTTCTCTCTTATTTAAGGATTGATTAAACACTCAAACTCTCTTCCTTGAAGCTTTTACTATCTTCTACTAACCTTAAAATAGATTAATTCATTAACTAACTTGCTACTATTTAAAATCATTGCTACAACCATACAATTTCATGCTAAATTGCCACATTCACCTACATAACTCACACTTAGCTCATTTAGAAATCACTTGTGACAATTGTCAATCAATCTACTAGATAAATGCTAAGTTTGCATGGTGTTTTCTTGCAATTTCGAGCACTAAAATTTGTTGTTGTTACAAAAGATTGCTACAGCCCTCTAACTATAGAAAATTCTCTACAAAAGTGATATTAAATTCTAGCTAAACATTGCCAACTTTTCTTGTGACAATTTATTATCAATTTCAAAGTCAAAGTTACTTTTTCTTGTCTTTTTCAAGCAATTTCAAGGCATAATTCTCGTGGTTGTTACAAAATACTAATTGTTGTTATAAACTGTTACATTGCTGCAAATTTACATCAGCTAGCCCTTTTTTGAAGGTTCATGGTCTTAAGAAGCACTAACATCATATTTTGTACTTGAAAGTTGCCATATTTTCTTTGTTGTCTTGTTATGGGCAGGTACACTCCATTTTTACCATTGCTTCATCCCTTAAAGACTTGAGAAACTTTTGACTTGAGTGACCAGTGAGAGGGGGGTTTTCTTGCATCCTTGCATTATTCTTATCATCCCTTTAGGTCACTAGGGACGCCTCCCCTAGGGTAACTTTAATATACTCCTAAATAGAAAGGTGTTTCCTAATAAGGTGATAGTGATAGGTCACCCCTTGTTACGCCAATCTTTGATTCACTTGCCTTGGGCTTTGGGAAAGTACAGATTGTGTGATAAAATTTGGGCGCCATTGTTGGGGAACATCAAGTCAATTTTCCTCAAACAACATTTTTCGGTAAGCCTTTATCCAAAGCCTTCATTTCACAAATATTACCTGGTGACTCCACTAAGGGTGATACCCTCATCCATTTGATCATCTCAAGGAGATTGTCTGGTGACTCCACTAAGGGTGATACCCTCATCCATTTGATCATCTCAAGGAGATTGTGTGGCGACTCCATGTATGACAACCCATAGTAGACATCAGTACACACTTTCTTGTCACATAATTCCTATTGTCACCATGGCCCCTCCTAAATGGGCATCCAGAGAACTCTTTGGTCCTTTAGACTTGGCCAATATCCAAGGAGGATTGCATGATCTCCCTAATGATTCCAATTCATGGATACCAAAGTTTTCTGGAGAGGTTGGGGCTTCTGGTAACACACATTAGACCAAATTTTGTGAGAGCTGTGACTTCCATCAATCTAGGAAAGAACATCCTGACACATTCATGAGACTTTTCCTTTCCTCACTAACTAGAGATGCTAGAAAATGGAGCACTAACCTCCCAAGAAAAAGCCTCACAACCTGCGAAGATTTAGAAAAAAAATTCCTGCAAAGATCAGGTGTGATGGAAGATATGGCATCCCTTTATTCCCAGTATCTCAACATTTGCAAACAAAAAAATGAAGTTGTTAGGGAATTTAATGACAGGTTTAATACCTTACTTGGTCAAATTGATTATGAATTTATACCAGAGAGTGCTATTCTCAGACAATACTTAAATTCTTTCAAAGAAAACTTCCATTCCATCTTCGGGAACTAATTCCATACAAACCTAAAGGAAGCACAAGATGGTTCTTTCTGGATTGAAGAAAATGTCAAATGGTGTGATCCCATTCCTTAGGACCAAGATGATGTCCTATGGTCCAATAAGGAATATGTTGAGGAAGAAGAACATGATTTCCCATAGATACTAGAGGTAAATGATGATATTAACTTAGCCATTCCCCCTAAAGGGACTAGTACTTGGAAGAATGGGTTCTCAACTATGAAAGACACCTTAAATGTTTTTGAACCCTCTAAGAATCTAGATACCTCTGAAGAAATCACTGAGTTGGAAAGGGAACTATCACAAGCCTAAAAGCCTCCTTATATGAGACTTCCTCAAAATACTAGTCAGACAATAAAACCTCATGCTCCAAAAGAATAAATATGTCTGAACACTTTGAATCTAAAAAATTTTGCGAGGTAAGAAGATGATCCTAAGTCCTTATCATGAAAATACTCCCATTTTGAATGTGATCACCCAAAGGCTACTCATGAGAAATCTAATTATGAAGATTCCATATTTACCTTGTTCACGCCAAATCAAATCCAAGAGAATCAAGACATGAGGAAGCCTAGGATTGAGTGCTTGAGCTAAACAAATGAGGACTCAAGGGTGAATCTTGAAGAGCCCCACATGTATGCTAGGGATATACCCCAACCTTTCCCAAAATATAACAATGATGGGAACAACCTAAGCACTAGTATGGCCTATATCTTACAAAAGGTAAAAAGGATTCGTGGAATGTTGGAAATACCTTCTTTGACAAAACAAACCCCACATGACCATAAATAGTTCGAAGAAACTTCCACACTATTACAAACCGGTCATTTTGAGCAAAATGAACAAACACATTGTTGACACTTAAAAATGCAATGATGAATACTATGCTCACAAATGATTGTCAAGCTCTATTAATTATTTATATTAATAATAAAGTAGTAGGTGGGACCCCCTTGCATACTTGTGGCACAATGATGGATATGGTGCGCTTATATTTTGTTTTCTTATGTGATGGTACCAACATAGTCTTCTACAGTTCATTATTTCAAATCATGTTTTAAAATGTTATGGTGACATGAGATGGTTGGTTTATTAATGCATGGTACTAAAGGGCTTTGATGACCTCTCATAGAAAATGTTAAGGATTCCCCGTGGATGAAAGAATTATTATCAGTTTTAGTATGACATTGCATTAAACATGGCATTAGTTGGTTTAAATGATATTGATAAGGGATAATATTGGGGATCTTTTAAATAAAAGAACTATATACAAGCTTTAATGCTATGTATTATTGTGAAAAAATAGGAGTGCACTAAACCCTTACTACTATGCTTATGCGCCTTGTTGAATTTTATATGTTGAATGGACATGGGGTAATGTTATAGCACATTGTTATTTTAAAAGATTCGACATTACAAAAGGGTGGCAGACTATGAAAATGTGATATGGAAATGGATACGTGGTTGATTAAATGATTAGTGCTATGGCGAATTGGATAGATTGTACCTGGAATTAAATGAGGTTGGAAGGGAGAAGCGACGTGAATTTACTGCACGCCACTCAAACACCCCTTGAGCTTGTCACCGTAGTCATTCTTGCATTTTTTTTTTGGCTCTGGTAGTTGTTGATGCTTCACATTGTTTGGTCGTGAAGGAGGCATACAATCTAGATTTCTTCCTCATGTAGACTTTTCCAGGTATGGGTTCCTTATTATTCCATCCATGATGGTTACTTTTCCCTTTGAATGAATTTTGGCTCAGGAATTCTCACGATCTGTGTGTTTCTTAAGCTATTATGGGATATTTGAACTATGTATTGGTGTTGTGTTCGTGGTTTCTTATGGTGATTATTTTGACTATTGGTATTTAAAAAATGAATGGTTATGCTCTCCTTGTTGTGGCTAATACTTGCATGGGTCTATTGATAAAATGGAAGTGAAGCCTGCTTGGTCATGGCTTGGGTTTTGAGTCTTGTTTCTCTGTGGAAAATGATCATTATGATTTGAAAATCTCTGAGCTTTGCACATTGGTATTACAACCAGTCTTCATGTTAATATTTTCCACTCCATTTTCATCTTTGTGGTTGATATTGTTTGATCCTTTGGGTCACAATGTGAACTATTGAAAGTTTGAAGTGTTTCTTGCCTTGACTTGGAAAAACCTCGAGTTGTTGAGCTATCATTTCATTTCCCTAACTAACACTATTTCCTCAGAAGCATTGCATAGTATGGGTTTAACATTACCCAGAAGTTAATGGAGGAATTGTAAATTCTTTTGGTTGGGCACGAGTTTGTGTTTGGATGCTCATATTATAGTGTTGTGTAATAATTGGCTTCATTTCGTTTTCCTGTTGGAGTTGACAGTTTTTCATTTTGTTAACCCCCATAGCCAAGAGTATGGTTACTTGTTATGGGTCTATGGTAAACTGTGAAAGGCATGAGCTGTCTGCGATTTTCGAGGACTTAATCCTCTGATCGAACCACCTGTTATTAAACTCCATTTGTTTTTTTTAAACCCTAAATATGATTTTGATATCATTTTAATCTAGTACAAGGGTAAATGGAGCATTGTGTGTGATTGGTTGATTAGGCATGATTTGGTTTTGTTCCTCGTTGGGAAATTTTAGAAGAATCCTGTACCTAATCTCTTATTTCAAGCTTGGTCTCGAAGAGTTGCATGTTATTTGATTCAAATGTTATTCAAATCAATCCTTATGTTGATTATATTTAAAAGACACTTGTGAGTGAACTGATTGGGGCTTGATTTAGAGTTTAAATGTCCAGTTTGATTGTGTCTAACAATGTTTAAATAATGGACAAGTAGTGGTAAATACTGTGCATGTTCTTATTAGTTTTAAAGAATTAAAATATGATATAAATGGATGGAATCATTGTGCGTATTTCTCTTGGTTTAAAAAGAAATTATTTAGCATTGAAATTATAAAGGATTGTGGCTCAAAGGGTTATTGTGGTTTATCATATTGATTGCAATGTTGTTTGTTAGGAATTCTATATAAACATTATATAGATGCAAAGGATGTTGTAATTGAATGTTTTTGGGCATATGGATTATTGTTTGGAAGCCAACAAGGAATCTACAAAGGAAGTAACAGTTAAGTTGTGGTTTTAAAAAGTGGATATTTTGAACTATGGAGGTCTGAACAGAGATATATTTGATTGTTTGTTTTGATTTATTTTTATATGTGTAAAATTTCAGACCCCGACCCAGTTTCAGTCTCGTTGATTTTTTAGCCAATGTTTAGTGCCCAAACCCAGATTTATGACAGACAATTAAAATCAACAAAAAAATAAATTTTAGAACTGAAACATGAGGATTTTGAACATCGTTTTAACGCATAAATAAAATATATCAGCATCACATAAACTCAAAAAATAACACAGTGATTTTTGGTGTAACAACGACCCTAGAAAAACCCACAAGGGGAAAACTAGTGAGAGAGGGAGTTTTTATTATTTGTGAGATTTAGATAAATTTTGTTACAATATATTCATCTTAAAAAATTTAATGACAAACTTATCTCAAAAATAATGCCAAGTATTCACATAGGAATTGAGCAAAACTCCTCAAAATTCCTTCCAGAATTTTCTGCAACAAAGTACAGGTCTTCTCCTCAATATTTGTGCCTCCAAATGGATGTACAGATGCCTCGAAATTTGTGCCAACAAATTTTATTTTTGGGGGGTATTTAATGGATGTACGACCTCCTTGAAAATTGTGCCAAACCTCCATAAAAACACACACAACAAATATCCTCAATTTATGTGCAGCAAAGTGATTGTACAGATGTTGGCATGTTTACAGGTAGAGTATGTTTTTCATTGATGGAAAGAACAACAGGAAAGAACAACAAAAACGATGAGACCAAAATTCATCAGGGCTCACAGAAGGATCAAAGGTCGAGGCCTTTGACACTTAGAAATTCTTCCAAGATCGCATGGTAAATTCTGATCGTCCATCAAGAGAGGACATGTGATGAGATATCATCATTTTACTGACTCGTATATCAGGAAATCAAAAATAGGAGAAGCGAGAATTCATGAAGTCCAAGTTCACGATTTCATCATAGTCATTGGATCACAGAAGGTTGTAGGTCGTCGATATGGAGCGAGTTTAGGAAAATTGGGAGTCAGGAGAAGGGAGGTGAGTAGTACTCCAACTCCACGAAATGCGAAGTCGCGATGAGATCTGAGCCATTGGATCTAGGGGACACGTGGCAGGAGATCAACATATTGTTGACTCACAAATCAGGAAAGTCAAAGGCAGAGTTGCAGGAACTCGTTAAGTCCGAGTTCACGAAGAGGAGATCTCGACCGTTGGATCGAGGACTAATTTGGGTCATCAGATCTAGGAGAAGAACATGTGCCATGTGGGGATATCCACATCAACAAGGACAAGTGGTAGACCACGTCAGCAAGGACACAAGGTGAGAGATCGGTGCTTCATTGATTCACAAATCGCAAAATTTAGAGGAAGGAATGAATGCACGAGACAAGAATTCACAAAGTCCCGAAGTGTGAAGAAGTGATCTTGACCATTGGATCACAAAGATATTTGGACTGTTGGTTTGGCAAAGCATGAGTTCAGGACTCGGAAGAAGGGAGGTACTTTATTCTCCGACATCACGAGTCGCAAAGTCTCGAAGTGCAAAGGAGTGATCTGGATTGTCGATCAAGGAATGTTGTGGGTCATTGATCTGGCACGATGAAGATCAAAGTTCATGATTTGATCTCAGCCATTGGCTAGAATGAAAGATCTGGACTGTTGATCAAGGAATGTCGTTGATCTGGCATGATGAATATTGAAGTTCACGATTCGATCTCAGTCGTTGGATAGAAGGAGAGATCTGGACCATCGATTTGATGCAAGCACTCAAATGCTTGGCCCGTGGTCAGAGATAGAGGTCACACCATTGAAATATTAAGAGAGGAGATAACACGTCACTAAGCTCCACATTAGAGATCATCAAGATTGTGAAGCATCCTTTTGATTAGAGAGCACTCATAGGTAATGGTTACGTAGAGAGAGAATAGAGGAAGAACATAGCATTGCTAGGCTCCACCTTGAAGTTTCACAAGTTGGGAAAATCAAGGAAACTCACAGTTAAATATATGATGCATGAAGTCACAAAGAGCCCTTTTGGATAGGCATATGATCATATATCATGGTCACATGAAAGGAAGGGGCTTAGCCAGAAAATATAGCACCCACTGTGAAGTTTTCTCAGGAAGGGAAAAGGCGCCAAAGGCATGAGAGTGTGGAGGTTCTCTGGGTAACTACCATAAACCACTATTTTTTTCTGCCAAAGAATTCGAAGAGGATTTAGGGTGATAACCAGAGAAGATGAAGAGACTC
>ML842804.1:14750-39240 GCA_009831015.1 Picea engelmannii
GCATTTCTTCACCTTCATCAAGAGTCCAAGTAGGATTTTCTGGAGGCTTATTTGGTGTAGAAGTTCCCTTTTTGGGTGGCATGTTGGCCAAGTATCACTTTTGAACCTTGATTTTGAGGTGGTTTTGCTAAACAATATTTCTTATGTTGTATCTCACAAGTTTCGGCCCTTATGGGTATGAAACTTTATTTTATGTTTTTCTCTTCTATTTATTCTCTGCAATTCCACAGGTCTGATCAAAATTGGATGTGCCTAGTGGAATTTACGGAAAATTCCCCACAGCTTGCCAATTTTTGGCCTTTCCAGGAGATCTAACTTGTATAGTGTGCCCCACACAAAATGATTAATATAAAATTATGAAACTCGCACCAGAGATACTACAAGTTGTCCAAAATCCAATGAAACTAGTCCCACACAATTTGGATACTCTAGGAAGAGGTTATGATTGTTTTACCTGGAACACCTTCTTGAGACTAGTCAATAGGACTAGTTAGATACCCTATTGTACACAGGGTGTATCTACAAATTTAAGATGACACAGAAGATGAAATTGTTACCAAAGATACCTTACTAATTTCTATAAATATCCTCCAGATTTCAGGGTCTGAAATGTTACAGAAAAATGTTTATAGTGAAAATTCCACAATGAATCAGTTCGGGATGATTCCAGAACCCTATCTTGTATAGTCTATATATCCGAAAGTATAAGGCCTCAGGAGATGAATTTTGAACCCAATGTACCTTGATCTGTTTGATAAATATCCTCCAAGACGTTCCTTCGAAAACATTGTAGAAAAAAATTTATAGTGAAGATGCCAAGGTGTCTCAGATGTAGCATCGAAACCCCAAGACCTTGAGTTCTGATACCATATGTTAAGAACCAAATATCAATATAGCATAGAAAATCCTCAGAAAAAGTACTCCACGGCTTGAAAAAGAGATAATTTCAGATAATAAGCCTCTTCGAGGGGGCAACCTCCTTTTACCCCACTTAAATTTTCAAGTACAAGATGATTCAAAATGAAAATGTCTCCTTGGTATATATAAGAGACTAGGAGGTATAATTACAACTAATGGCCTAAATCCAACATAAATAAAATAACATTATTAATATAATATGCCCCAATTAAGGGGTAATGAGCCAATATTAGGGCTTAACATTGTTGTCCTTAGAGTTTCAAGTGGGTGCTTGAACACATGGAGTTGTAGCTTCCATCTGGTTACAGCCAGAAAAACTAGGGAGGTAGGGTGGTGCAAGGGAGAACTATTGTTCTCTGTTATGCAGGTTGGTGCCTGTGTGACTAAAAGTTGGTGCTTCCATCCAGTTTGTGTTGGAACACTCAGGGAGTTGGTTCTTCCTTCTAGTGGGTGCTAGAGAAACTAGAGAGTTGGTGATCTCAACAAGTTGCAGCTTGTAAAACAGAGGTGGTAGCCTCAAAATGAGTTGGTTCTCATAAGAATGATAATGTATAGAAAATAAATACTATTTATCATATCAAGAAGAAGAGGTTTTCTCCCTTTATCCCTTTATGGGTTTCCTCAGGAATATCTATCTATGTGTGTTTCATGTGTCTGATTGATGTTAAATACTCTATTTATTACTTCCCTGCATTATTGTGATCATCATTGAGTGTTCTATAATGAGTTTAAAATGTTTATAATTGTTTAAGCACAATAACTACTAATTCACCCCCCCTCTCAGTTGTATAACAATTGGCATGAGAGTTGGTTCCTTTTATTTAAGGGTAGATCCTAGAGATTAAACATTACTATCCATGAAGTAACTTCAACCAATAAGCCAGGGTTCAATGGAACAAACTTTGGTTTCTGGAAAGTTAGGATGAGAACGTACATAATGGCATTAGGTGCAAATGTCTGGGACGTGGTAGAGACTGGTTATGTAAAGCCAATTGTACTAGCTTCTAAGGACGACAAGCTAGAATTTAGATTCAACGCTAAGGCTATGAATTTTATTATGAGTGGGCTCACAGAAGTAGAATTTGTAAAAGTTATGCACATAGAATCTGTCAAAGATATGCGGGACAAACTCATTAGCAGCTATGAAGGTAATGAGAAGGTAAAGGATGCCAAGATTCAAACCTACAGATTACATTTTGAACAACTAAATATGAAAGAGGATGAAACTGTTGGGAAGTACTTTCTAAGAGTTGAAGAAATAGTAAATGCAATGAAAGGACTTGGTGAAAAAATTGAGGAAGCCTCATTAGTTCATAAAATCTTGAGATCTCTACCAGACAGGTTCAATCCAAAGGTCTTTTCTATAGAAGAACTTAATGATCTAAAAGATTTGCCTTTTGATCAAATTTTAGGAATGTTGACTGCATATGAAATGAGGATAGGTAAATATAAATACACCTCTAGAGAAGCATCATTTAAAGAAGATAAGAATGAGGATTCTGAGCATGATGAAATTGAAGAAAAAATTGTGAGAAGATTAAAGAAAGGATCAAGCAAGTACCAAGGCAAGTTTCCCTTCAAATGTTTTAACTGTGTAAAGCTAGGTCACTTTGCATGTAAATTTCCACACAAGAAGAAGTACTAGAGCACTGAAGGTGAAGAGAAGTATAAATCCAAGAGATTTGGTAAAAAGAAAATTTTATGTGTAAACAATGATGACTCCTCAGGAGACATAGATAGTGATTCTGATTGTGAAGATAAGGTTAATGACTTTATGCTTATGGCCAAAGAGGATTATAATAATTAAAGAATAGGAAGTGATGCTAATGAATAAGAAGTTGTGGTTGACTTGGAAGGAGAACCAATCAGTTACCTAAATGAAGTTGACATACTCAAATTTAAGAAGAAAAAGCAAAAACAATTGTTGATACAGTTCGAGAAAGACAGAAAAAAACATGTTCAAGACTTTGCCCTGCTAAAAGTAGAATTATAAGATGCAAAGAAAATAGAGGACATTCTGAAACAATAGTTACCAGAGAAGAAAGCAATATCTGAAGCCTTGGAAGAAGAGGTAGTAAAAACCATAAAAGAGATGGATAAGTTTAAAGCATTGTATCTCCAAAATATTCCAAGCATTAAAGCCTCAGAAGGATTAGCTATCATTCTGAATCAACAAAGGAATCCAAATTTGAAAACGGGTTTGGGTTATAAAGAAGGATCAAGTAGTTGTCAGCCAAGCAATAAAGAATCCATCAAGTTTGTCAAATCTGCATTCATTGACAACAAAAAATATGGAGAAACAAAGGAATATAATCAGCCACCAAGGAAGAGTGAAAGAAAAAGTACCATAATTGAATCTGTAGAACAAAGAAATAATACACCCTCTTCTCAAATAAATCATCATCATGGAAGAAATTGACCTTCTCAAAGACGACAACCATTTTCTAGGTGTAAAAGGATTTTTCTATGGATATTGTTTTTTCTATTCTAAATTTGGCCACAAAGCTGTAAATTGTTCTTTAAGATTTATATATGAGCAATCAAAACACTCAAGGAATATATATCTTCTGCAACAAAGAATGAGACGACCAAGTAACAAACAACCAAAGACTGCAAATCATGTGATGGTTGGGAAAAAGACTCGGGTTAAGAATAAAAATCGTTATGATCCTTTATTCAATGAACTAAAATGTCACACTTGCCATAATTATGGACATAAAGCTGCAGACTATCACTTAAGGAACTATGAGCCAGATTTGAATCCCTCTGCTAAAAATGTCAAGGTTTGGAAGAAGAAGAAAAATGACAAGTGTGGATTAGTGTTGTCATCTCAAATACAAAAGAACCCCTGGTATATTGAAAGTGGATGCTCCAAACATATGATGGCAGAAAAAAGTAATTTTATGTCTCTAAGTGAAAGAAAATAAGGAAATGCAACCTTTGGAAATGATGCTCCAGGTAAAATCAAGGGTAAAGGGATGGTGAGTTTAAGTAATGGAAAAGGAAAATCCCAGGATGTTCTGCTTGTAGACGGGATGAAACATAATTTTCTCAGTGTAAGTCAAATGTGTGACAGAGGATGTGAAGTGGTGTTCACTTCAAAGGATTGCAAGATAAAGTCTGTAAACTCGGGACAAGTGGTGGCTAAAGGCATAAGGAAAAATAATAATGTATACGTGCTGAAAGAAGATAGAGAAGAGTGTCATCTAAGTAAACATGATGAAAGATGGTTATGGCATAGGATAGTTGGACATATAAACTTTGATCACTTGATCAAGCTCAAAAATATTAAGGCAGTAAAAGATCTTCCAAGAATATCAAAGCCACAAGATTCTGTGTGTAAACCCTGGCAAGTAGGAAAGCTAACCAGGACACAGTTTAAATCCAAGAGCTCTACTTAAATAGAGAAACCACTCTAATTAGTTCATATGGATTTATCTAGAAAATCAAGACAAGAAGGCAAAGGGAAGGAAAACTACTTCATGTTGATCATTTATGATTACTCCAGACTCACTTGGGTTTCTTTTCTAAAAAAAAATTCTGAAGCATTTGAGAAATTTAAAATATTTAAGGATTTAACTGAGAATCAAACAGGAAACAGATTAAAGGTTGTAATATCTAACAGAGGAAGAGAATTTATGTCAAGTGATTTCAAGGAATTCTATGATAAACATGGGATCAAGAGAGAATACACCATCCCAAGAACTCCACAACAAAATGGAGTAGTTGAGAGGCAAAACAAAATAGTTCAACAAATGGACAGGTCAATGATGAATGAAAATAACATTGGTCAAACCTACTGGGTAGAAGAAATACACACAACATTCCATGTTCTTAACAAATCCCACCTCAGACCACATAGTGACAAGACACCTTATGAACTGTGGTATGTAAGACCTGCTTCAATCAAACACTTCAAAGTCTTTGGCAGTAAGTGCTACATTAAGAATAATAATGAAAACCTTGGAAAGTATGATGACAGGGATGATGAAGGCATCTTCTTAGTATATTCTACCAATAGTAAATGATATATATGCTTTAATAAAAGATTGCATAAATTAGTTGATTGCATTGATTTAAAGGTTGATGAAGGAGTCCCAATAAGAGAGGTGAGCAATATTAAGTTTGCTACAGAGGACACAGTTGAAGCTGAAGATGAACATGTCCAAGAATCAGAAAAAGAAGACTCTGAGTCAAATGAAGATACAAATACTCAGGGATACTCAAATCAACAGACAACATCAAATCCTTCCTCTAAACTTACTCAAAAGAATCATCCTGCAAGTCAAATAATTGGTGAGAAAGACAAAGGTGTAGAAACTAGGAGAAGGATAATCAAAGACACTGAGAAATATCATATAGCCTTCATATCCATGGTGGAACCCAAGAACTTTAATGAAGACAATAAATATGTAAATTGGTTAAAATCGATGAATGAGGAACTGGACCAGATTGAAAAGAATGACACTTGGGAACTCGTTCCTAGGCCAACAGATAAAAATGTAATTGGATCAAAATGTGTCTACAAAAATAAGATGAATGAGAAAGGAAATATTGTAAGAAATAAGGCTAGATTGGTTTGCAAAGGATATGCTCAAATAGATGGACTGGATTTTGATGAAACATTTGCGCCTGTAGCAAGATTAAAAGCTATTAGAATTTTTTTTGCTTATGCTTTTCATAAATAGTTTAAAGTCTATCAAATGGATGTCAAGTCATCTTTTCTAAATGTAGATCTAAAAGAAGAATTATATATGGAACAACCAGAGGGTTTCCAACTATCAGATAACCCTGACTTTGTCTACAAGCTGAAGAAATCCTTATATGGGTTGAAACAAGCTCCTCGTTCCTGGTATTACAGACTGAATACATATCTTCAAAACAAAGGGTTCAAGAGAGGAAAACTTGATAACAATCTATATATCAAAATAGAGGGTAATGATTTTCTCATTGTGTTGGTCTATGTAGATAACATCATCTTAGGTAGTAATAATGCTTCATTGGTACAATGGTTTTATTCTACCATGCAGTCTGAATTTGAAATGTATATGATAGGGGAACTATCAATTTTCCTTGGTTTGCAAATTACTCAGAGGTCTGCAGGAATATTTCTTTCTCAAGAAAAATATCTAAGAGAAATGTTGAAAAGGTTTCAAATGGAAAATTATAAACCTATGAGCACACCTATGGTCACTGGATGTAAGTTAAGAAAGGATGATGAATCACCTGATGTTGATCAGAGTTCATATAGTTATATGATAGACAACCTGTTGTACATCACAACATCCCATCCAGACATAATGCATATTGTTGGAATGGTAGGAAGGTATCAGTCTTCACCTAAATAGAGTCATTTTTTAGCTGTCAAAAGAATATTCAGATACTTGAAAGGGACAATGAACTATGGCCTATGATATCCTAGGAATCATAATTTTCAACTATCAGTCTATTCAGATGCTAATTGGGCTAACTACGTGGATGAAAGGAAAAGCATGAGTGCATGTGCATTATTCTTAGGAGATTCCCTTGTAGCATGGTTGAGCAAGAAGAAAGGTTCCATTTCCTTATCAACTACCAAATTTGAATACATTGCAGCTGCCACTTGATGTACCCAAGTATTGTGGATGATTCATACACTTGCAGACTTGGAGGTAAAATAAATTGCACCGATGCCAATTCATTGTGATAATACCATTGCAATTAGTGTGTCAAAGAATCTTGTCTTTCACTCCAAGACCAAGCATATACCCATAAATTATCACTTCTTGAGGGAGTGGGTAACCAAATCTGTAGTTTCTTTTCATTATATTCCATCAAAAGATCAAATTGTTGATATCTTCACTAAATCGCTTGAAAAATCTCAGTTTGAGTATCTACGCCAGAAGTTGGGCGTGACCCTGTTATCAAGTTAAAATAGTCCATCCTATCAGGGGGAGTATGTGTTGGTTGAATATCTGATACCTCCGAAAATTACTACAACAGCTTAGGGGGAGCATGTTTTCTTTGACATTGATGTCAAAGGGGGAGAAAAGGTGCGGTCTGGATGCTACAGTTGGGGGTCTAACTAGAACAATGTAGTCTTTTAGGGTTGCCATCAATGCCAAAGGGGGGTATTGTTGGCATGATTACAGGCAGAGTGTGCTTGTCATTGATGGAAAGAACAACATGCAAGAACAACAACAATGACGAGACCCAAATTCATCAGGACTCGTAGAAGGATCAAAGGTCGAGGCCTTTGACACTTAGAGATTCTTCCAAGATCGTGTGGTAAATTCAAACCATCCATCGAGAGAGGAAACATGGCAAGAGATCAACATTTAACTTACTCCCAGATCAGGAAATCAAAGATAGGAGAAGCGATAATTTGTGAATTCCAAGTTCATGATTTCATCACAACCATTGGATCACAAAAGGCTATAGGTCGTTGATCTGGAGCAGGTTTTGGAAAGTCGAGAGTTGGGAGAAGGGAGGTGAGTAGTCCTCTGACTCCGCAAAATGCGAAGTCACAATGAGATCTAAATTTTTGTATCTATAGGACACGTGGCGGGAGATCAAAATTTCAATGACTCACAAATCGGGAAAGTCAAAGGCAGATTTGCAATAACTCATGAAATCTGAGTTCGCGAAGAGGAGATATCGACTGTTGAATCGAGGACTAATATGGGTCGTCAGATCTAGGAGAAGAACATGTGCCACATGGGGAGATCCACATCATTAAGGACAAGTGGCAGACCACGTCAACAAGGGCACATGGTGAGATATCAATGCTTCAATGATTTGCAAATCGTGAAATCTAGAGGAAGGAATGAATGCACAAGATAGGAATTCACGAAGTCCTGAAGTGCAAAGAAGTGATTTCGATCATTGGATCACAGAGATATCTAGACCGTTGGTCTGGGAAAGTGCGAGTTCAAGACTCAAAATAAGGTAGGTTCTCTATGGTCCAACATTGTGAGTCATGAAGTCTCGAAGTGAAAAGGAGAAATCTGGACCGTCGATTGAGGAATGTCGTGGGCCATTGATATGGTACGATGAATATCGGAGTTCACGATTTGATCTCAGTCATTGAATAGAAGAAGAGATATAGACCATCAATCGAGGAATGTCATGGGTCATTGATCTAGCATGATGAAGATCGAAGTTCATGATTCGATCTCAGCCATTGGCTAGAAGGAGAGATATGGACCATCGATCTGACATAAGCACTTGAATACTTGACCTGTGGTCAGAGATGGAGGTCCCATCGTCATAATATTAATGGAGGAGTTAGCACATCGCTAGGCTCCACATCGGAGATCATCAAGATTACGAAGAGACATTTTGATTAGCGAGCGGTCACAACCAGCGATCACATGGAGAGAGAATAGAGGAAGGAGCTAGCATTGCTAGGTTCCACCTCGTAGTTTTGCGAGTTGGAAAAATCCAGGCAAATCACAGGTGAATATATGATTCATGAAGTCATGAAGCACCCTTTTGGATAGGCGTCTGATCACAACTCATGGTCACATGAAAGGAAGGGGCTTAGCCAAAAAATATAGCTCCCACTGTGAAGTTTTCTCGGGAAGGGAAAAGGTGCCAAAGGCATGAGCACGTGGAGGTTCTCTGGGTAACTGCCAAAAACCACTGATTTGTTTTGCCAGAGAATTTGAAGAGGCTTCAGGGTGATCACTAGAGAAGCTGAAGAGACTCAAGGTAACTATCAGTGGAATGAAGAGACAATGGACAGATTTAAAAGTGTCGAAGATTATTACTGCCAATGATGATAAAAGAATCTCAGGATGAATGACCATTCATGGTGAACAAACTAAGAATAACCATTGGAGAATACGAAGAGTTGCTAGGATGATATAGCAAAGGACTTAGTGTGTGAATAACATGCAAAACAGAGAAGAGAGGCAATGCTTTGTGATAGTTTCTACATGCGGGAAGAAGGTGGTTGTGCAGAGGACTAGAAGAGTATATAAGAGGTGTAGCACATAGAATGAAGTAATGCAACAGAGTATGAAATGAAACATAAAAGATGAAAAAAGAGGCTGGTATGTGTGGAGGAGAACATTGATGCAGGCAGAGCATAGAAAAACATTGATGAGACTAGTAAGCTATTGGTAAATATTGTATCACTGTAATAGATTCTAGAAAGCAAAGATTTATATTTCAGGGTGGTAGGGTGGTGCTAAGGAGGAATGTTGTCCTCAGAGTTTCAAGTCGGTGCTTGAACACAGGGAGTTGTAGCTTCCATATGGTTGTATTCAGAAAAAGCAGGGAGGTAGGGTGGTGCAAGGGAGAACTATTGTTCTTAGTTATGCAGGTTGGTGCCTGTGTGACTAGAATTTGGTGTTGTAAAACGCAGGGAGTTAGTGCTTCATTCTAGTGGGTGCTAGAGAAACTAGAGAGTTGGTGCTCTCAACAAGTTGCAACTTGTAAAACAGAGGTGGTAGCCTCACAATGAGTTGGTGCTCATAAGAATGATAATGTACAAAAAATAAAGACTACTTATCATATCAAGAAGAAGAGGTTTTCTCCCTTTATGGGTTTCCTCAGGAATATCTGTCTCTGTGTGCTTCATGTGTGTGATTGATGTTGAATACTCTATTGCTTACTTCCCTGCATTATTGTGATCATCATTGAGTGTTCTGTAATGAGTTTTATATGGTTATAATTTTTTAAGCAAAAAAAAAATTGATTCAACCCCCCCTCTCAGTTGTTTAACAACATACTATAAAAATCCGAACGGTACAACCTGTGTATGGTTGACTGTACCTCCTCAAAAATTGTGCCAAAAATTATGTTGTATGGAATATGAAATTCATACTGTACAGACAAAATTTAATGTTTTTTTTGTTCCTCAATTTATGTGCCAAAAAATGATGTATGGACCCCGAAATATGTACTGTACTACCTCCTATGCATGTTGTACCTCCTACCTAGATTTCCATGCTAGTTCCCTGTTTTGGAATGCATTCCCTAGCTCTAAAAAAATGACCTCTTCCTCAAGCTCGAAAATTTTCTCTTTCTCTCACTCAAAAATGTTTCCACAACCAATAATGGGTGTGCCCTCCTTACCCTAATTGACCTCATGAGGGAATCTCAAGGGTCATCTCATCTAATGGTTGAGATTAGACGATATCAATGGTGGGGATAAAATTGCTTTACTTACCCACTTTCCCTAAGTCTCATAAAGTCACCTTTTAATTTGCATCTCACAAATTAAATGACTAGGGTCCACATTAGGCACTTTCTCACCCCTTAGGCACCTGGGTGATGAGGAACACTTGCCTAGAAACTTTCTAATTATTTTAACACTTCCTCTTACCAAGGAAAGTGTTACTCACCACTCCAAGCTTGTCCCTGAAAAATACAAACTTGTCTCTGCCCAATGCTTTGGTGAGTATGTCTGTAACCTGTTCCTCTGTAGATATGTATTATAGCTCCACAATGCCTCTCTTATCATAGTCATGGATGAAGTGATAACTAATATCGTTATGCTTAGACCTGTCATGAAAATTTGGATTCTCTGAGAGTTTAATGCAACTTTGATTATCATAGTAAATCAAGGTAGGCCTCAAGTGCACACCAAACAATCTCACCAGAAACTTGTGAAGCCAAAGGGCCTCACAACTGGCCTGAATATATTCCATATACTCAGACTCTGTAGAACTTAATT
Organism: Picea engelmannii; assembly: GCA_009831015.1. Classification (NCBI taxonomy): domain Eukaryota; kingdom Viridiplantae; phylum Streptophyta; class Pinopsida; order Pinales; family Pinaceae; genus Picea; species Picea engelmannii. The sequence continues at coordinate 25,333 of ML842804.1, forward strand.
CTACTCACTTTTTCTTCCAACTAAACTAAGACACAATTGTTGAGCCCAATAAAAAACAACACCCTAAAGTACTCTTCCTATCACTGACACATCCTGCCCAATCTAAATCTGTATAGCCAACTATACGAACTCCATCTCCTCTCTAATAGTCCAGACCATAAACTACCATACCAAAAATATACGTGAGCATGTGTTTTTATTCCACCCAGTGCACTCTCCTAGGATCCATCATGAACTGACTGAGAGTGTTGACAACAAAACAAATATCTGGCATGGTATTGACCAAATACATCAATGACCCAATCAACTAATGATATAAAGTGGAATCCACCAACTGTGACTCAGAATCATAAAGATTCTTCTAGTTGGTAATCATGGGAGTGGTCATGGGATCTCCAACCATAATGTAGTATAGGTTGGGATCTGCCTCACTCTTCTCAAAGCCCAACTACTGCAAATAGGCATCAATCCTCGAATACCAAGATCTGGGAGCTTGTTTCATCCCATACAATGCCTTCTTTAGTCTACACACATGAGACTCTATCCCATGCACCTCAAAGCCCAATGTCTTCTCTATATACACCTCCTCCTATATAAGACCATTCATAAATGCGGACTTCACATCCATCTGGTGGATCTTCCAACCCATCTCTGCTGCAATGGAAATCACCGACCTAATTGAGGTATATCTAGAAACCAGAGAAAATGTCTCATCATAATCAACTCCCTCAACCTATGAAAATCCTCAAGCCACAAAACGAGCTTTATACTTATCAATGCTGCCATCTGCAACATGCTTGAGTTTATAGATCCACCTAGAATTCACTACTGACTTCCCCTTATGTCTAGGAACAACTTCCCAGACATCATTCTTCATGATGGAATTGTACTCTTCCATCATGGCATCCCTCCAAACCTATCTTCTAGTAGCCTCCTCATAAGTGGAAGGCTCGGACTCTTGAATACTTCTCACCATCATAATGTAGCCAAAAACCCTCTTGGGAGGTTTACTCTCCCTCACTGCCTATCTGGGATTCCCCATTGAACCCTATGCCTCCCTCAAAGTATCCTGAAGCCACTTGGGCTTCCTCCTCTCTGAAGTAGTGTCCCATGGAGGGGAATCTCTCTGCTCAACCCCATCTCCTGAAGACTGTGATCCTGAAGTAGAATCTAGAGTACCCAATACTGAAACCTTTGGACCAGTAGCCTACAAACCTAAAATATGTGGCCCTGTCACCTGTGAACCAGTCGTCACCAAAACTAGTGGAATTGAAATGTATGTCATTGTAGTCTACTGTGGACTCACCTAAATCTGAGGTGAATATTTCTCACCCATCTCTATCCCTCGTGACTTCCTAAAGGCTTTGTCCTCCTCAAATATCACATCCTTGCTCAAGACAATCTTCCTCAAGGAAGGAAGGTATATACGGAAATCCTTTGAATTCTCACTATACCCAACAAAGATCCCTCTCTCTTTCGTGGGCTCCATCTTTGTCCTTTTATCAGAAGGGACATGTGAATATGTGATGCACCCAAAAATACGAAAGTGCCCCACCTCAGGCTGCTTCCCAGGAAAAGACTTCTCATGAGTCATGCTCCCCACTGCTCTATGTGGACTCATGTTCTACAAATAAACTGCAGTGTAGCATGCCTCATCCTAAAGAAATAGTGTCAGCCCTTGATCATGTAGCATGGATCGCATAGCCCCAAAAATGGCCCTGTTATTCCTCTCCGCAACCCCATTTTGTTGTGGGTTGTAAGGAACAATCAACTCTCTCTTGATGCCCTCTCCTGCACAGAAGTCCATGAACTCTTTGGAGGTATACTCGCCCCCATTTTTTGTCCTCGGAACTCTGATTTTCTTCCCTATCTAGTTCTCCACAAGACTTTTGAACTCTTGGAACTGACTGAAGACCTTTCCTTTGGTATTCATGAAGAAAATCCAAGACTTCCTTGACAAGTCATCAATGAATATAACATAGTGTAGAAAAACAGTCAATGATTCCAAAGACATCGGGCCACACACATTTGAATGACTAATATCAAGGATACCTGCTACTCTACTGTCATTGCTAGGAAAAACAGTCTTGGTGTAATTTCCCAAAGAGCACCCTTTGTACAACTCCTGGTGCTTTGTACTAAAATATGGAACTCCAGTCACAATCTCCCTCAGTACCCTCAAAGCCCCATGGTGCAAATTTTTGATCCTCCTATGCCATAGCTCACATAGGTCACTACTACTGGTAGTATGAATCAATGCTCTCGCTGGCTGGAACATAAGCTTATACAACTTCTCATGTCTAGTCCCAATCACTTTTTCCGAAGTGATACTAGACCCCTTAGGGAAAATGAGCACCTTCCCATCACGGAACAACACCTCATAGCCCATCTCCTCAATAGCAGAAAATGATACTAAGTTCTTCTTCAAGCCTGAAACATATAGGACCTCTCTCAATGACATGGGAGGCAAAGACTCCCTATGAAATGATATAGTCCCACAACCAATTTCCTTGACCACCTGGTCATCTCTAAGCACCACCTCAACATCACCAATATGAGTAATATCTATCAAGTTCTCACGAACCCTTGTCATATGGAGAGAGGCATCACTATCAATATACCAAATATCTAAAATTCCTTGGATAGACACACAACCAAGGAAAATTCTTTGTCAAACTTGGTGGAGAAATCTCCCACCACTGTTGAAGCTATTGTTTGTTTATTCTTCTTGTTAGGACACTCACCTACATAGTGCCCAAACTTGTGGCATGCAAAGCATTTGACTTTGCTCATGTCCTTCTTCTCTTCACCCTTTGGTTTGTTTCCTCCCTTAAGATCCTTTATGAATTTCTTCTTGTTGTTGGCAGAAAGAGCCACATTCTCCTCATCATGACCTATAGATTAAATTCCATGTACATAACCTCTCCAGGTCTCCTCCCGAACAGATTCATCCCAAAGACATTCCCAATTGGGAAGCTTCTCCATAGACACAATGCCCTCTACAAAACAACCCATTGTTTGGAAACTCCATTCAATGTTGTCCTCACAAGCTCACTGTCAACTATGGCCTCCCCAATAGCTCCAATCTCATCTCTCACCTATGTCAACCTCGTAATATATCTGACCACATTTTCAGCCTTGGTCATTTTTATGCTCTTCAGTTTTTCCCTCAAAACCATCTTCCGGTTTTCATTTGTACTCACGTACATTTTTGTCAAAGAGTCCCACATATCATAAGAATTTTCCTTCCCCATCAAGTGAGGAATCAAATGGTCCTTGATGGAATCAAGAATAATCCTCTTAGCCTTGATACTCTTCTAAGTGTATGCTACAAGAAGAGTAGCATCAGTAGGTACAACCACGGGATGTGTTGGTGCAATTATATGCATAATATATTACCAAACATAAATTATCGACCGAGATTCGTAATGAGTAGAGTTGATGCACTATATGCGCCGATAACATATAGGTTCCTATGTTTGTTTAATATAGATTAGATAAGAAAACCATTTAGAAACCAACACACTCTTAAAAATAACAATCTTCACACGACTCAAAATCTGGAAAGAAAAACTCATAAACAAGCAAAAGATCTTGACCAAGTGATGGACCTGTTCATTGATGGCTCATGAAAGGAAAAGATGGACTTTGATTCTATCCCCTGAAACAACTAAAATAAAAATTGGGATGCTCCATTAAAGCTCATGTATGATGAAATATGGATATCCAATTGTTTCCTTCATTACCACACTTTGCAATAAATTCAAATAGTTAAATCAAACAAAATAACATGAAATCAAAATAACAAATACATGAAATGAAAATCTACACTAACAATTTACAATAAGCTTACCAAGATGGATCGGTGGCCCTTGCCAATGCCAACATGGAAGCTTTATATCACCATATACTAACTTCTAAGAGAGACAAAATCACTGAACTCAAACTTGTATTGATCTCCAACAAGTAGGTTTACAAAAAGAGTCTTTTCATGAATCCAATCTACATCATAACCATTCTCTCCTAATCTACATAATAATAATTCTCCTCCCTTTATGAAGAGAGGGAGCTCTCTTTTATACATGAGAGATTTGAAAAGAAGATAAACATCTCATAATTACAGATCCACTTTTCTCTCAACCCATTTCCCTTTTTTACAAAATATAATTCCTTCAAATCCTCACACATATCTCTCATATATCTTGGATAAGATATGACAACTAAATCTCCATGAACTTCTCCTTGGAATAAGATTTGAATAACTATCTCCTTGAAATGGTGGAGGAGATATTCAAAGTATTTTTGTATCAATCCTTCACATATTCCTACACATGACAAAGATCACAATTTTTTTAGATATATATGAAAACATGTCATTTTTCTAATATTTAATCACAAATTCCCTTTTAATACTAAAATAAATGATTTGGAAAATAATAAGGTTAAACCCATATTTAATTATGAAAATGGTATCATGAAAGGGTAATGGGGCAATGAAATGTGAAGACTGATGAAGGGAAAGGTGGATGAAAATACAACATTTCTGAGTCCCAACATACCCCCCAATTGAACTTGTTGCATGTCCGCATGCAACTGTGCATGGATCTTCTCAAGAAATTTTGGCCTCTAAATTTTGGCTTTGAGTGATGATAATGAATATTTCTAGGATGGGATTTACATGAGTAACAATTGAAATTTTCTTATGGTTGGTTCTTTTGTGACAACCATGAATATAGAGAATGTTGGTTCTTTTGTAAGCAACATTCATTTCATTATTTGTTCTCTTGCTAATATGATAATAAAATGCTGGTTCTTGTGTAAACAACATTCATTTCATCATTTGTTCTCTTGCTGTTATAATAATAATTTACCCATTTACTTGTTGGAATAAGAAAACATCACTGAGTATAATAAATCCATTTTTCATATCTGTAAATCATGTCAATATGTATATGAATGCTTATGAAGCTAAGTGTAGTAGAGTATCGTCGAGAAGAAAAAAAAAGAATGTTGGTAGATGGTAAATGAGACGAAAAATGGAATAATGGTAGTGGAAAAATGGAGTGATGATAGAGAATATAGTCCCCCCCCCCAAACTGAATTGGTTTCATGTCCTCATTCAATGTGGCATGAGTCTTAGAAGTGAAAAGGAAAGTGAGCATGGTGAGGGATTTTTCCAAATTCATTCACTCTAGCATGTAAGGTATTTCATGATTAAAGAGTAGAAAAAAACATACCTCCACTTACCCAAAATGTTGATGAACTATGCAATAGGAATATGGTTGATGTGGTTGCTGGAGAATGGAATATGTCACTGCTGCAAGATCATATGAAAGGTGATTGTTGTTGTAGCTACGACTGCTATAACTACTGGATCAGAGAATGTGAAGTGGAGGAATCTGAACTACTGTTGATGAAAAGAGGAAGTATGAAAGTGGAACTGTGGTACTCTCATATGGCTGGAAAAATACTGCTGCAACTGTTGATGGAGTCATGGAAAATTGTATAGTCTTCACCCACTATTAAATCCAATGGTAAAATTCTGGTCATGTGAATGAATGTGTCGATGTCGAGCATGAAGAGAAGTCATTGGATTATCAACCATTGATGAATGTCATTAACCAATGTGAGGAAAACTCACCATTGATGTCAATGAGTGCCAAGGTACCTAAGTACATATTGCAAAGTGAGAATGAATGAGATGATGTTGAGCCACTTGCAAGATCTGATGATCAAGGGACAATGATGTATTCCCATGATTCTCAGCAAGAGAACTTGCCATTAAGGCATGCAAGCCTCCAGGTACTCAAAAGGAACTCTAGTCTCTATCCCATATAAGGTGTTGAGGTCGATGGGGAAAGACTTGTTGAAAGGTTATCTAGGTGGATATCAGTGGCTACCCACCTTTTCCAACTGGCTCAAAACAACTTTCTAGAAATTTTGACAATTTACTATTTTTAGCAGGTTTTAACTTCCAAGGCCATTTTGAGGGCCTAAATGAATGTTTTCTATATAGAGGTTCTCAACTATAGATGAAGGAATTATTGATCCCCCAAAATGAATCTCCTCAATGATACCTTTCCAACGAGTTATCATACGCCTAAAACAGAGATCATATGCAAAAGTTATGACCCCGGGAAGTTGATGTACTAACTTACCCAAACGGGGCCCACATGACTTTTGGCGCTTCATCTCCTAGGGTTAGGTTTTTGGATGTCTAGGAATTTTGGCATTCCTGTTTATTGTAAAAGGGCCTTTAGAGCCTCATTGTAACCATCTTCTTGAGAATGTGAGTAGTTTTCACATCTCTTCTCAGAGATAAGCTGCCACCATTCTAGTGAGTCTTTCACTCTGTATTTTACAATCTCTATACATTTCTTTCATTAATAGAAATCATGTATTACTGTATATCTATGTTTATGGTTGCATATCTGATACATTTTTGTTATATTATTGAATATTTTTGATATCCCTATGCATTTATTTATTATATCTCCGCTCTCATTTCGTGCTGAAAATAATCTGAATCAGTGGTATCAGAGTAGGCTATTCTTGATCGTTTTTTCATTGCATGTCCCCGATGAGGTCTGAGTATAGAAAGTTGGGTCTCTATCTTGTCTCTCTTGAGGAAAATCGCTCTCGCACATGCAAGAAACCCTTAATGCTGGAAGAAAAGAAAAATGACGGAGCAAACGATCCTATCAGTCTCTTGCTTGAGCAATCTCTCACGCGACAGAGGGGTGAAATGATGGAGAATTTTTCCCACATCCTTCAACGCATGTTGATAGAAACAGGTGCATATTCATCAAGCAGCCACTTTGGAGGCACCTCGCCTTTCAAGGTACAAGTTAATTTTGATATTCCTGTATTTGAAGGATAGATAGATGTAGAAGCCCTAGAAAAATGGTTAACTCTGCTAGAAGGTTATTTCTCTGTTCACAATTTTTCCGACAAAGAAAAGATCACCTTCGCACTCGTTAAAGATCTCCCTCGTGTCAAACATTGGTGGGAAACTTACTAGGAGAAAATTTCCATAAAGGAGTCTGGAATATATGGGGCTGATCCCACTTGGGATTTTTTTGTGGATGCGATAAAGGAACAGTATTACCCTGTTGGCAACTATGAGGACCAGTACATGAGATGGACCACACTGCAGCAAGAGAGGGGCCAAGAAGTTATGGAGTTCACCAATACCTTCCATACCTTGTGCACCAAGCTGGGTATCAAAGACTCCGAGCGACATTTGGTTCTGAAATATCGTGGGGCTCTACACAGATACATCCAAACTGAAATGGATTTTCTGGACATCTCATCACTCGGTGCTGCCTATCGATATGTTGTTAAAATTGAGCAGAAATTTAAGAACCAGAACAAAAGGGAGTTTGGGTCTGCAAATCCGCAACAACCAAAGTATGACAAAGACAACCCTAACAAACAGTCTCCCAAAAACCAATCCAAGACACAGGAAAAGAAGGGTCACGAGAAGACAAAGAAGGACACTAGAAAATGTTGTTATTTCCACAAAATCCCCTGGCACAACACCGATGAATGTCGCTCAAAAAAGTCATTGGTGGCCGAGATCAAAGACAAGGAGCCAAACCCTGATTCATAATATGATTCTGAAAATACCAGTAAAGGACAGATCATTGATGCAGACCCCACTGCTATTGTCATGACCGCAGCAATTCAACCAGAAGAACCAACAGATCCTGAAGAGGGGGAGCACCTTTTTCATTCACAGATGTGGGTGAAGGGGACCCCATTGCATTTTATTATTGATAGCGGAAGCCAAAAGAATCTCATCTCAGCAGAGGTTGTCAAATAGTTGGGATTGTTGACAACACCACACCCGTAGCCATACAACATCGGGTGGCTTCGCCAAGGACGAGATCTTCGTGTCAGCCAATAGTGTCGATTGTCATATGGCATCCAACCCTTCAAGGATGAGGTATTATGTGATGTTTCCCCACTGTATCTCTGTGATGTTCTCTTGGGCCAGCCATATATGTGGAAGCGCCATGCTATTTATGAGTCTCGACCTCATAGTTTTATTGTCACTTTGGGGGGTCATCTCTACAAAATACCAGAGGTACCTCCCACTACTGTTCCACCTAAAAAGTGTTGCAAAGAAGTATCTCATACTGCAAAATTTAGCTTCTTCACAATCTGTTCAAAAGGAGAAAAGAAGGACACTGCAACCACTACAGCCTCGCCCCAAGCACCTTCTATCCTATAGAAGCAGGTCAACAAGGTTGTAGAAAAATGAAAAGATTCCTTCTGCACAACATCCTCTCATGTATCCTGACTTTTTGAACAAACTCAACCTCAATGGATTCATGATAGACTTCCAGAAACTGAGCAGTGCGACGTCTCCAACAAGACAAGCAACTCACCAAGATGCAGATTCAACAAATGCTTTTCCTTCTCTCCCAGGAACTCAACGCAATGGATACCATTTCTTCCTAAGGAGGGAGGATTTATCTAGGTGGATATCAATGGCCACCCACCTTTTCCAATTGGATCAAAACAACTTTCTAGCAATTTTGACAATTTACTATTTTTAGCAGGTTTTAACTTCCGGGGCCATTTTGAGGGCCTAAATGAAAGGATTTCAAGATTGAGGTCCTCAATGATAGACAAAGGCATATTGAGCCCCCAAAATGAATCTCCTTGATGATACCTTTCCAATGAGCTATTATACGCCTAAAACAGAGATCGTATGCAAAAGTTACGATCCCGGGAAGTTGATGTACTAACTTACCCAAACGGGGCCCACATGACTTTTGGCGCTTCATCTCCTAGGGTTAGGTTTTTGGATGTCTAGGACTTTTTGCATTCCCGTTTATTGTAAAAGGGCCTTCAGAGCCTCATTGTAACCATCTTCTTGTGAATGCGATTAGTTTTCACATCTCTTCTCAGAGATAAGTTGCCACCATTCTAGTGAGTCTTTCACTCTGTATTTTACAGTCTCTGTACATTTCTTTCATTAATAGAAATCATGTATTACTGTATATCTATGTTTATGGTTGCATATCTGATACATTTATGTTATATTATTGAATATCTGTGATATCTCTGTGCATTTCTTTATTATATCTCCTCTCTCATTCCGTGTCGAAAATAATTCAGATCAAAAGGTGGGATTTAAGGAATCCCACATCAGTCAATGCGAGTTCTGGTAAAACAATTGGTAGGACTATAGGAAAGATCTCAGTAGCAACAATGTTTATAGCAAGGCAATGTAGTCATGGAAAAGGGAGTTGGATAGTTTTATTGACAAGGAAAAATGAGCGGGAAAAGATAAAGAGATGTAGGGGACTAAAAAAGGTAGGCGCGTGTGAAGTCATGAAGGATAAGGCAATGGAAAGTGGACTTCATGACATGGATGATGAATAATCTTGGAAGGAGAAAGGTAAATGATCATGTCATGGCGTAATTGGTTTTCTGAAAGATGACGGTGTAGCAACAAACATCATGACATGTGTGATGAAAAATTTAGCTCCTTCAAGCTTTTAATAAAGAATGCTTTTCTGAAGAGTTTTGTGATTCTTGAAAATCACTGTGGCATGGAATGCGAGTGTCTTCATTCATGAAATCAAACTTAGTACTAACGCTGCAATAAAATTTGTGAGATCATCGTAAAACAGAAAATGCGAGATAAAGTACGAATGCGGCCAATTAAAGAGATAAAAAAATAAAAATAAAAATGTGTTTTACCTATTGCACGCTTATTCCATTGTTGATTGCTTGCTTAGCGTAAAATCGCAAAACATATTTCCATATTGTTTTCAGGAATTTATAAAAAATCCATTTGCAATTTTATTTGTTTTTGTTTGTATTTATTTTTATAATTTGTTCTTATCTTTTATGAATTTTTATTTTTATTTTTATTTATTTTTTATTTTTCTTATGTTTGACCTAAGACACACACACACACACACATATATATATATAACAAAATAAATGAAACTCTTTAAAATAAAACAAACAATATATTTTTTTGTTATTATAAAAAATGAAGTTCTTTATAATAAAACAAACAATTTTATTTATTTATTTTTTGTTATTATAAAAAATGAAATTATTTATAATAAAACAATTTTATTTTTTTTAATGGTTTTATTATGACACCTACACCAAAAAATTAGAGCCTCTATTCTCCCCCCTTCCATCTTCAATCCTTCCAAGGAGTCTTTGGTCTGCCTGGGCATATCTTTGAATTTCTCGTGGATTAAGCAAGTAGATCCCACCTTCTGTTTCATCGATTTTTTTTTTTTTGGTTTTGGGTTTTCTTTCCTTTGGTATTTGTTTCCTCGGATTCGAACTCGAGAGCTCCTGAATATAATGGTCCAGGAGAGATGGAACTGAGAGAAGGAGAAGACCGGGTGCCAGGTCCCAGAAGAGCTCATTCAATGTGCCAATAACTATTGCTTCTTCAGAATCTCGACAACCATGAACCTCTACTCCAAGTGCTACCGAGAATTCATGCTGCTCAACTCCCCCAAATCATCCTTCAACAAGCCATAGCAACAAAAAATTCAGGGTGAGGTTTCTATCCCGAGACCTGACGTTGGAGATGAGGAGATTCGATCCCAATACCTGGCTTCAAAAAATGTTCCTCTAGAAAATATGTGGATGGTTTTACACAGACCTCTCCACAAAGACTGTGCACATTGCATATGTAACCTGCTTCAACAAATGTTGGCCATGGAGACAAGAGGTCGTGGTAAGGATATTTTTTTCGGTCCATTATCAATTATTGCATGTATCTCAAAAATGCGAATCAAACTCTCTGTAACATACAAAATGGCCATATGCTAGCCAACCTGATCTACATAAATATTCCAAAACTATAATTTTCACGTGCATATAATACCTTCCATTGCCATAAATAGTTGCCAATGATCATTGATGCAGGTAGTTGTGATCGTAGATATCTGGGTGGCACCATCCAACGTAAATAATGGGATCATTATATCAATAATGAGATCTCATCTATAATGAGTAAATTGGTTTTGATCCCACCCGGTTTTGGTGAGATGAGGTCTTCGTGGAGGACGCAAAGGTTCCATTAAATGGTGATCTCCACTAGAGAAAGGTATATATATCTACTCATGGGATAGAAATCACAGTAGAGACTGTTGCAACATTGGCTGTAGACATGATCCTCTCTGTTGTCATATAGGCCGGGTGGAAAGGTGTAGAAATCAAAACATGCAGATCAGGTATGTGCTTTTCAAGTTCACAGTCAGGACCTTCCTTGTCATCTATCACGATGTACTGATGACCTTTAGATTCAATCCATTCTCGTATGCCCAAATCATTTTCAAAACACCCGAGGAGGATAGGATTCAATGAAGCATATTCGTTGGCTTTATAAAAGACTTCAACAATTTCATTACTTCCTGTAGGTGCATGCAATTCTCTGATAGAAGATGCGAGAGGGGAGACTGAGGAGCAGATCAGCCTTCAGGAGGGATTGATACAGGGCGTGCAGAGCATAGTGGGGAAGTTGACTAGCCTCCCATTCCAACAATGCATGCACAACATATCCACAGTTTTGCCAGTCCTCACGCCTTGCTGGCGACATGATTGTATTTGTCAGCGACAACCTACAGTTGGAAATGTTACTATACTGGGCGTTTTTGGGAAACGTTATGTTTTTGGTTTTTATTAAATTTTTTTTTTTTAGATTATTATTATTATTTTTTTAAGTTTGTTTTTATTTGCATAAAAAGAAACAATTTTTGTTTTCGTTTTTGTTTATATATATATATATATATATATATGTTGTTATTTGTATGTTAAAGCACAAAGCTATAAAATAAAGGCTAAATTTTATTTTTATTTTTTTCATTTTATGTTTTGAAAAAAATAAAAAAAAAATAGAAGAACTTAAAAAAATTACTTCGCAAACTTATTGTAAATTTATGCACAAATGGAACAATTGTAGACCGAAAATATATTAGGCAAATCTTGTTTTTTTGTAATAGTCAACAATTAAAATTCTTCTTGAAATCAATTTTAGTTATCATATTTATGATCCTCACGATTTCACGAAGCGTGGAGGATAGCATACTTATTCTAAAATTAAAAAAAAACTTGAAAATAACGTCCTATCTACATTACACTAATTAAAAATTAGAGATTTTTTATGTGTATTCAAACTTCCAATGTAACCATAAGCGCAACAGTAATAAGAATATGTTCACTATGAATTTCGCAAATGAAAATCGAAAATATATATAACTGTGCGAAATTAAATGTTGAAACTGTAATTTAACAAAATAAAAAGAAAAATTGAATGGATCTAACATGGTACCTGCTTGAAACCATCATGCGATAATGCTTTCGTAGGCATAGTTTTCACTCCTCAAATCATGTCACAACTCCTCATTATCCTCCTCGATCTCTTGCTCGCATAATCGTTCGTCATCAGATGTGCAGGGTTCCTTGTATGTTGTTTCATCGTTTACCTCTGGAGGAGTAATTAAACTTTCAGCTGCTGTCAAGATCTCCTCTTCCAGAGAAGAGGAGATCATGACTTTTGCAAGGATCTGAGTGAGTTGTTCCAAGCTTATACTCATAGTTAAACCATAATGAAAAAGGAGAATGATTTATCATCAAAGATTTGAATTTTAAAACTAAGAAATTAAAACTATTTGTAAAGATAAAACACACCAAACTTGAACTCCTTGTGTTACTGGGACCCTCCTATCACTAAGTTATCGGTTCACACAAGTTAGCTCATCATAAATAAAAACAAAATTTGCATAAATAAAAACACACTTTTTCATAAAATAAGGAGAAACACACTTCTGCATAAAAGGAAGAGGACAACCGAACTTTGGAGAAACCCCACTAAAGTAGATGCGCAGGTTCTTACCTCTCATCTTACCATGTTCTCTCTGCCCTTAGGTTGTCCATAAAACCAATCCAAAATCATTAAAGAAATCTAATTCAAATTCTACCTATTATCGTTTACAACACCCCGGCAACGACGCCACAATGTTGGTGCAATTATATGCATAATATATTACCAAACATAAATTATCAACTGAGATTCATAATCAGTAGAGTTGATGCACTATATGCATTGATAACAGATAGGTTCCTATGTCTGTTTAGTATAGATTAGATAATAAAACCATTTAGAAACCAACACACTCTTAAAAATAACAATCTTCACACGACTCAAAACCTGGAAAGAAAAACTCATAAACAAGCAAAAGATCTTGCCCAGGTGATGGACCTGTTCATTGATGGCTCATGAAAGGAAAAGATGGAATTTGATTCTATCCCCTAAAACAACTAAACTAACAAGTGGGATGCTCCGTTAAAGCTAATGTATGGTGAAATATGGAGATCCAACTGTTTCCTACATTACCACACTTTGCAACAAATTCAAATAGTGAAATCAAACAAAATAACATGAAATCGAAATAACAAATACATGAAATGAAAATCTACACTAACAATTTGCAATAAGCTTACCAAGCTGGATCGATGGCCCTTGTCGATGCCAACATGGAAGCTTAGATCACCATGCTAACTTCTAAGAAAGACAAAATCACTGAACTCAAACTTGTATTGATCTCCAACAAGTAGGTTTACAAAAAAAGTATTTTCATGAATCCAATCTACATCATAACCATTCTCTCCTAATCTACATAATAATAATTCTCCTCCCTTTATGAAGAGAGGCCACTCTCTTTTATACATGATATCTTTGAAAAGAATATAAATATCTCATAATTACAGAACCACTTTTCTCTCAACCCATTTCCCTTTATTACAAAATATAATCCCTTCAAATCCTCACACATATCTCTCATATATCTTGGATAATATATGGCAACTAAATCTCCATGATCTTCTCCTTGGAATAAGCTTTGAATAACTATCTCC
>WSFP011329941.1:0-39239 GCA_009831015.1 Picea engelmannii
ATGGTATGTCCCATGAGGCCATGGTTCCATCACTTAGGGTAATACCTCAATGGAGTCACCAGATGATCTCAAGTCTCATCAAAGGATGGAAAGGGATAATGTGGGTTCTTGGAAGGTGGAGTTGCTAGATGAACTTCAAGAAGATCTCATCAATAAGGTGAAAATGGAATGTCCCTTGGGTGGAGTCACTAGGAAAGCTAGGGAAGAGGCTTTGGGATAGCTTGCCAAAGTGTCGATAGGGTTCGGAAGAGGATTCAAAATCCTCCCTGGCAACGGTGCCAAAACGTTATCGCACAAGTTGTAGGTTGGGAAAATATCGATCCAACCACCAAATGGCAATACCTAAGAGAGCACCTACCCATTGTCACTTTAGGCAGGTGTTCCTGCCACTTTAGAGGTGAGGTAGTCACCTCAAGGGGGGAATATCGGTGGCCCTAGGGGGGGATTGAGATAGAAAATGTGATGTATGAATGGATTTCCCTAAATTTCAAGTTTCTAGATGTAAAAGGGAACTTGGCAATGAGTCTTGAGGGTTGTTTGAGGTTTTCAAAGCCTTGAGTGACCTACAAAGAGATAATGCATGCCTGAGACACAAGGAAAGCCAAGTATACGATGCAATATATAAAGTGGACAAGAACGTTAAGCTTGTTGTCCCTAATATCAGCAGTTAGTGATAGTATATATCCGAAATGAACTCTCACAATAAGCTGCTAAACAAGTGCTAGAGACCAAGTGAAAGATGCAAGAGATAAACTAGCTAAACACTAGTGAAACTCAAGATTTAAAGACCAAGATACTAGCATAAAAGGTAAGGTTGTTGTAAACACTTTTTGAAACATTATAAACCATCCTTATGGCTGTAACAATCAAGTTATTACAGCAAGAAGATAAACCACTAAAACTCCCCAAACTCTACCAAAAAGTGCACTATGCCTAGTAGTTTGGGTGTGCAAACTTTAAGCAACTTTCAGTGGTTGATTTAAGAGTTATTAAAGAAGTTAGATTAGGGTTTTTTCAGCCCTATTGGTTGAATATGAATGTTTTTAACAGCAGAAAGAAATACCCATTTAGAGGGGACTCCCTAGTGGCTTAGAGTTTCTCTAGGTACAAGAAACAAAACCCAAATTACAAAAAAGTTAATATGGAAAAAGTTCATGTTTTCCAATGCACTATTTTATTTCTCCAATGAAAAAATATTTAGATTATTTCCTTTAAAATTGGGTGAATTGGGTATTTAAAGCACAAGTTAGATTGAAAAAAATGCTAGGGTTGTAAATCCTCTTACTCCCTAGGGTATGCTAACCGACTTAGGGTAAATTTAGGAGGGTATACACACCTGTATTCCTCCTAGCAACCCTTTCTCAAGAAAGACTTATAAACTTAACAATAAGATGAAGCAATGATGGAGGGTGTATCCAACATACTCCTCCCTAGGGTTTCCACCAACAATAACCAAAATAAGCAAGAAATAAATAGCATGTGCAAATGTTTCCTTACCTAATCCAAGAAATGAGATATCAAACCCTAGTTTACCATGCAAAATTCATCCAAGAGCTAAGAGAGAAAGCCTTTAGGGAGTGCGCATCACTCCTCCTCATACATTCACCAATAGACATTCACCAAAATACATTTCACAAGAGAGAAACACCATAATCACCAAGAGTAGCAAAAATTTCAGCCAAATACTTCTCACAATGGGAGAGTTATGTTATGAAATGAGATTCACATGATCTCTATTTATACAAAAGTATTAAAACATAGTTTGTTCAGTTAGCAAGGGTAAAACATAAGATAAGGGGTCAACAATTGTTATCTTACGCCTTGCACCAAATAATAATATTTAATTTTCACTTTAACACAAATGAAACCCTAAAAAGAGATGATGTCACCCTTTTAGGGGACGTTTTGGCACTTGAGCAAGTCCTTGGAAAAGAATGTGGAAGTCGTTGGGGATCCTTGAGCCTCTTCTTCATGTTCCAAGTCTTCTCCATGCCTCATCTGGTCAATATATGCCAAGTTTCAATGTGTACCTCCATCACCACCAAACCCTATCCCCTTCAGGATGTCAAACCTCAAGGAGGTGACTTTTTGCCTCTCATAGGAAAGTCGTTTGGGTGGTAGAGGCTAGGTTAGGTCTGTCATGATGTCTTATAGGCCTCCAAAGGCACATCTTTGTTATCCGAAATTTGGTCCCTAGGCATCCATCACGTGGGTTTCTTTCCCCGTGGAAGCCCAAGCTAGGCTTGTTCTCCTAAAGTTGGCCACCAAGCAAGGTCCTGCAAAACAAAAGGGTACGTCCTCCAAAGATATCATGACAAGTGTAAACCACATATAATAATCAAGGAACCTAAACATGTGCATCAAAACTACCTCGTCAAATTAAACAAATTCTCAAAAACCCTATACAATTGACCAAGTTTAAGTATGGGAGGGGTGTCATAAAAGTATTATTGGGTAGACCAAATCCCTCAAGTAGTGGATGCTCCCAAGGATTGCCTTTGAAGGTTATGTAGTGGATAATGAGGTGGAAGAGGTTTATAATTCATAGGTCGATGTGTTTCATGACAGACAAGGGCTCGTATTATCTCATTTATGGGTTCCTTTGTAGAGGGTGTGTGGCACCTTCGTTTGCGATGCACTTTTTCCAAGCCCATATTTTTTCCATCCTTTATCTCTTTCATGTTTTAAGGAACGAGTAGAAGGCCATTGTCCTCGCGTGGTGTCCAGATAATGACAGTGTCATTCACAAATACCTCACGGAAATGAGAAGGTTTGCTCGTGATGAGACCCCCTTTCTATTAGTTGTGTAAATAAGATCCACTACCCTATCTTGGTTACTAGATGATGGTAATGTCATACCACTAAATACTCATGATCATGATAGGTCGGCTCATGATGAGACCTCCCATCCTACAACTAACCCCTTAAGTATTCATTATCATTTATTTTTGTGGGTCCCCCTTTTATTACAAAGATTCGTTTCATTTCTTTCTAAAGGATCCCTGGGTGAAGCATATGGAAGGTCTATACTTAGTATTTTATCTTTTTATCCAACAAAAAATCCCTCTGGGCCTTCATTCCCTTCTTCCCATGAAATGAATTACATGTCCTTCTTAGTTCACTAAAGTCAAAGGGCCTAGAAGAGGACAATATGATGGGAGTGAAATGAGTGGAAGGTGTTAGGTATGGTCGTGAATGGTACAATAACCCCTCAGGGAACCCCCAGTCATAATCCTTCCCCAAAGTTTGGCCATTTACTAGGAAATCTATGAAACTCACCAAGGTGAAACAAGGTCAAAGGCATAATGTCCAAGTAGGTGTTCTATAATCAAAAGAAGCTCAAATACAACATGTTTAAATGCCTTAAATATTAAGATGATTACCTGCCACAATACATGACTTGTACCGCATGGAGAAAGAATCATCTGCCTTCCATAAGCTAGCTAGTGTAGTGGATGCACTGACAATGGATCAAAATGTGGTGATAGAGAGGGATTACTTATGTGTAATTGGACACTGTTGGTCATGTGGTCTCTCGACACTCCATATCTACAACCTGAGGACCTCAAGACATCATGGGGATAACAATACCTACACTACCTCACAAGTGGAAAGTTAACACATGGTGCTAATGATGATTGGTACCCACCCATCCTAGGGATAAATACAATAGATCATGTCTCATGGCCCACAATGAAGACAATGATCCCATTGATGATGATGATCAACATGTCCACCCATGGCAGCCCAACAACCCCCCTCAAATTGCCTCTTCTACTTTAGATCATCCAAGCTCAACACATCCAGTCACACATTGTATGGGATATGGTAATCCAACATCACCATGAGGTACGTTCATCCTTTTTTCATATCAAGTGTTGCACTTAATATACTAGGCATGTGCCCCGGATGGGGTGTGAGCATGACAACATGCACATGCACTTGGAGGGGGGTGACTTAGCCACCTAGAGGCTCGAGTCTCCGAGAGGAAACTTGAAGGACACCTCATATCACCTTGCGGGATGGGTTATTAACTGCATTCATCTCCTAGAGTGTGAGAAGAGAGGAAAGCATATGGTATTTGGTACAATTGATACAATGGGAAATCACTCCGCTCAGACTCTAGTCATTGTGGAAATTACTCTGCACTACATGCCTTGGTATATGGAAATTCCCTCAACGCAATCATGAGGAGGATCTTTATGTGTTCAATTTCCCCTGGTTAGCACTTTTACTTATGCTCATAGGCTATGGTCTAGAAGATTGTTGTTCTCTTTCACAAGTGCAGCTGATATCTCTGTAGGCATAATGTCACGTATCTAGGAAAGAGGGAGATCTTGTTGGGGCCATAAATCGTGTTGGAGGATGGATAAGAAGAGTGAAGAAGTGGTGGTCTCTTCCAATTTCTCAGAGAGAGTGGTTGAAGCTTCCTCAATCCATAACACAGATGTGCAAAAAGAACTAAACATGCAGGAGGCAACTACGATTTGGAGACATAGAGTTGAGTGGTACGAAGCGAATTTTGAAACAATGGGTGATAGTAATTTTGAAACAATGGACTGCCCCTGTTCCATTAATGAGAAACCAAGCACACAATGCCTCTCCTATCATCTCAGATGACTTACAGGCTTAACACTCTCCCTCAATCTCCTTTCCTATCATCTTGGATGACTTACAGGTTGAACAATCCCATCGGTCAAACTCCTGCTTGAAAGAAGAGCTCATGTAACTCATTTTCAAGGTTCGTAGTGAGGTGGAGGACTTAAAATACCGCATGGATAAATTGGACCAACACATCTCACTATTAGTGGCTCTGGATGTCATCATTTTTCATTAGTTTCTTTTCTCATAATTGTCATCCCAGGATGTCATTCAGTTGAACGTCCCCATCTCTTTTCTGACGAGTAGCCAACCTTTTCCCGAGGATGGACAAGTTTTTCCTAATGTTCAATAATGGTTATATCTCTCTAGAAATTTTTGTCTTTAGTTTCAATACTCTAACTCTCTGTAGGATTGTTAATTTTATGCTAATACTGGTTCTTAGTGAATGTATCCTCTCTAAACAACTACTACATTTTTTTTTACCCTACAGGGAAGTTCAAACATTGATCGATGACTGATTTGGGTTGGTTTCCTTTCATGGCAACCAATGCGTCAACAAATATTTTCTCATTCGCAGTTTTATAGCAGGTAATATAATACTTTCTTACTTACAAAAAAAATATACTAAGCATGTGAATGAGGATCATTGGTTGAAATTGGATAATGGATCATAAGCTCAAGAAATTATGTTTGTTTCCTTGTTTCACCTTGGTGTCCAACATTTGTGCCCTAGTCCCATGTTGACACCATCCAGGGAAAAGGGGTACTACTGGGGGGGGCTCACAAGGGTAACGTTCCATTTCTGTGCCATACTTAACACTTACCATCCTAGATCCTATCATAGTGTACTAAACTTCGGTAATGGTTCATGGTTCATTATCTCATGAGAAGAGGGGTTGAGGCCCAAAGGTTGATTGCAACTACTAGCAAAATAAGAATAAATAAATAATAATGCTAAAGAAAGAAAGAAACAATATCAAAGGAATCTCAAAATCTAGTCCATACTTTAGCTCTACCCTTTCTGTGTTTTCCCCAGTCCCAAAGCAGTGTTGCTATAACTTGAAACCTTATAAAGGGGACTTGCAAATATGATAAGAGGACGATAAAAGGGTAGATTAATGGGTTTGGAAAAACATAGCACTTAGAAAGTGCTAACTCAAGAGAAACTACACCCTCCACAAAGGTTCTCATAGAAATGGATTAAATGACACCATAATCCATGAAGTAAGCCCAACACATACCGCTATCACACTTACTCTTGAAGGGTTATTTTCTTTCATTGTTTCCCTCGAGAAATATCCCTATACTTGGGTCTTTTCTTTCACTGTTTTAGTTGGCACACCTAATAGGGTTTTATGAATGTCCTCCCGTACTCAAACTTGCCAACTTACATAAATTCTTGAGCTAATGTGAAGTTTGAAGGGGAAACTTAATGTGAATTGTTTATGTGGATTATATCTTAAGTAAAAACTTAATTTGTATGATCTAAGGATTGTTATATCTTATGAACATTGGATTTACTTGATTTCATACTTTTTTTTTATCTAGATTCCCCTAACATGGTACTTTGAAGGATGCCCAGAGATTTCACCTAGTATGATGTTCCTTTATTGCATGATATGGAACGTGTGATGGAGAGGATTGAGTCACTCAGTGGTTTGACACACTCATATACTGGTTGTCACATCTTTTGGACCTTGGATGATAGACAAATGGGCTTGTGTATGCTAGATATGGTCATGGTGGCACAAACATGACCAGGAAGCCCACGCCCTTAGATCTACACCCTAAATACTATCATGCATTGGATGGAGGAAATTTCATTGGGAGATGATTGGATGACACACATAGATGACATACACACTTCTCCTCCTTGGACACCATCCTTTACACCTTGGATGTTGGGCATTTAGATGATGATGTCATGATAGTGTTTGATGGAGATGATGGGGTTTGCTTCCACTTGGACACCACTTGATGACTTGAGATATGGCATGGAATTCTCTCATCTTGCTTGCACCTCAGATGATGACACATGGTCTTGGAGAGGCCCTCATATCCCATTGGAGGCATTATGTCACCACATTTGTGATCATTATTTTATTATTTTCATGATTTATCATTTGTAGAGGCTAATATGAGGGTCAAACTCACTTGTAAAAAGAATTATCGACTTTTATCGACAATTGAGTTCTAGGGTTTCCTTATAAATAAGGCTAGTTCTCAAACTCTTTTTCATCATCACTTCACTCCTCACTCTTGTGTAGGAGAGCTCTCTAAAACTTTCTCTCTACCTTTCTTGGCTTCTTGGATCTAGTGTGCTACTCTCGGAGAAGGCGTTTTGTGGATGCTTTGCATTTCTTGGATGATATCTTATTGTAACTAGGGTTTTCTTGGCATAACGACTTGGCTGAGTAAGTAATTTTCTTTAAGTTAATGTGTTTCCTCATGTTATAATGTGATAATTGCTATCTTGTTGCATGTTACTTTGTTAAAGGAATCAAGAGACCTAATCTCTTGCTAGGGTTCAAAGACCTAATGCCCAATAGGGTTTACCCCTTAGGTTTTTGATTCTACTCCATCTTGATCCTTGAACTAAGTAATCTAGAAGAGGGAAAACAACATCTAGGGCCCAATATAGTTTGCACCCTAGAAGTTGTTTTCTTGCAAGTTTTAGTCCTAAGGCCCAAGAGAGCTTGCACCTTAGGTTTAAAGATCTAGTATTCTTGAGTATCCAACTCATTCTTCAAGTCTTGCAGGCTTGACTCCATATCCCTAGAAATTCAACGACACTAGTCTAGAGTTCTCCTTATGGTGAAAGTATCTTTATAATTAATACACTCTCTCTCTAAGAGATCTAGTTAACTTCACTAACTCCAATTTTGACAAGCAAATCATATCTATTGTTGTTTTTATAAATGTTTACTACAACCATTAGGGTTCGATTTTATTGCTTCATATTTACTTAAAATAGTGGATAAATATGCTCAGAATTATAATCTAGCAATTGAATGTTACTGCACATGTTGAAGGCTTAATTCTTATGCTTAATTTCTATATTTCAGGGTACTTTTCCCTATTGTTGTGTCAAAATATTAATTGTTGTAATACACTATCTTACTGCAGTAATTTGCAACAAAAATTGGTTTAGTTGATTATCTAGTGTCTAAGAGGTAATTAATGAGCTACATAACTTGGTAATTTTCTATATTATGCTTTGGATTGTTTATTGTCTCGTACATGTGAACCAATTACCTCATTACCTTCCTTATCTCTCCTAAACCTAGACCTAACATTCATGTGAGCAAGATAGGGGGTTGTAGGCTTTGATAATATTTCTACTTGATCCATTAAGGTCCTCAAGGAAGCCTCCCTTGTGTTGGATCTTCCTCCATCACTAAAACAAGGGAAGTATCTACTTATGTGACAGTGTTATACACTTCCAATTGTTACACATATATGTATCTTGTGGAGGCTTTGCACAAGTACAAATCATGTGATAACATTTTTGCACCATTATCGGGGAGAGTTGATTTATTCCTCATACGACATCATTTTGATAAGCTTATCTGAAATCCTATCCTTACAATCTTACTTAGTGACTCCATTGAAGGAAGAATCCATTCCTTTACCTTTTGATTATGTTTTGTTAGAGAGATCATCTGGAGACTCCAAAAAGTTCAAGTGTCAAGAACACTAACCCAAGGCCTAATAGGAGATTTTCTCATCCTACCAAGGCCTATAGAATGAAGCCTCCACATAATTCCCTTGTTTTCAAGTCTCTCTTTGGTGGACGACTTCCTTTGTATCCAATTTCTCATAATCCATGGACAACCAAGGTCGTCAAGCCTTTAGATATGTATACAATCCCAAGATACCCTCATGACATGCCCTCAAAGACTATTTTCTTTGCAGTGAGAAACCTAAGCCAGTTTATGGTTGAGCCGAGGCACTTTCATTAGGTTGCAACAAAGCATGTATTGAGGTACCTGCATAGTATAGTTGGATATGATCTGAGATATGTCTTAGGAGGTGAAGTGAGGCTTCAAGGATATACTGATTCTGACTGGGAAGGGATTGCAATGGATAGAAAGAGAACCTCGAGGTGTCACTTCAGCTTAGGATCAAATATGATATCCTGGTTTAGCAAGAAGCAGAATTCTATAGCACTTAATACAACATAAGTGGAGTATATCATAGATAGTTTCACAAGCCACAAAGTAGTATGGCTTCAGAAGCTTCTTCCAGGACTATTTGATTAGGAGCTAGAGACAAACATAATACATTGTGATAATCAAAGTTGTGTCAAGCTTTCTGAAAATCCAGTATTTCATGAAAGGTTCAAGCACATTGAGATCAAATATCATTTCATCTAATACATGGTATAGATGGGAGTAGTAAATCTCCAGTACATATCCATAGATGAGAATATTGTGGACATTCTCACCAAGCCTTTGTCTAAGGAAAAGTTTGTATACTTCAGAGACAAGCTTGGTGTGATGCAGAATGTATCCCTCGTTGAGAGAGAGTGTTGATGTTTCTCTAGTTAGCAACATCGGGTAGACATTCTACCAGATTGGTCATGTTGATTTAACCAAGGGAGAATGATACATTCACTCATGGGGCCATGCTGATTTGGCTAGTGGTGAATGGTCCAGGGGCAGGCTTTCTCCTATTAGTCATGTTTATTTGATAAGGAGTGAAAAATACTCGAGATGCTCTAACATTTTCTACTCTAGGATGGAGTGATCTATTCTTATAGGGTAGGTTTGACTTGTTTAAAAGTCTAGTCTAATGTTGAAGATGTAGGCTCAAGAGACCTCTTGTGATGAGGGGATTCTTGGTGGGTTTACTCAACATTAGAGAACTATATTAATTAGATGTTCATGTGAGGAGATGATGAATCAACAAGGCTCATGGAAAAAATTTCTAAGTAAAGAAGAAATTCCAAGAAGACAAGACAAGGCTCATTAAACCATTAAACAAACCTAGAAAAGCATTAAACAATATATTGAAGAAAAAAGTACAAGTCAACATTGGAAGCAAATTAAAGGTGACTCAAATTGTATATATAAAGGTTGGATCATTTCATTTTGACACACGACTCATCTCCTCTCATCAATTCTGCTTGACTAGTGGCATAGAAACATCTTCCAACGACATAATAGCGAAGGAGCATATTAGAATAACTTTTGGAGGTTCATTATATTTTGGTGGTTCGCTATCTTTGAGGGTTCACTGTCTTCCTCATGCAAGGGAAAAATTCTTTATGTGTTGGGTTTTTTCTTCTTGACGGTGATGCACTTATTGGCTTTAATTCTTCTTAAGAAAAATTGTTTGGTTTTTCTCCCAAGTTTGGGTTTCCCAGGATAAAATATTGTGTCTACTGTGCATGGATATCGTTCTATGATTCTATTGTTTCCACTCCATTCTTTTCAGTTGATATTTTCAGTGTGTAATTATTATATTATAAAAGTGGCACAAAATTATGTTTTGAAATAATAAGGAAATAATTATCAGATATGCAAATTCAAAATTCAACATGGTATCATAGCTTTGTTGAAATATTCCACTGCACATCTGCCAATGCATATATGCCACTACACAGTCTTAGATATGAACTTTATCTAAATTTCATTGGAAATTTATTGGACAACATTGAGAAAATTTTTACTACAGATCAATTCGCCTTGCCCCATCACATCTACTGGTGCTCTCAGATTAACATTTGGTCAAATTTGAAATTTTAGGGTTTCAAGCTTATTGACATTCTTCAGGTCGTTGAACCTTCTTATTCATATTTCAAACTTCTTGTCAAGATGGTGTACACTCTCATAGTAGAAGACAAGCTAGATGGTGATACAAATTTCAGATCTTGGAATACCAGGATACTCTTAAACTTGGATGAAAATGAGATTCAAAATAAAGAAAATGTCTCAGAACTAGCAAGTGTTGAAGGGAAACCCAAGCACAAGAAGAATGAAGCAAAGTCTAAGAGGATCTTGAGAGATTCTCTAAAAGAGTGTTTGGTTCCACACATTGCTAAGTTGAATACTACCAAAGGAATGTTTGACACATTGGTGGTATTGTTTGAGAGTAAGAACACTAGCAGGAAATTATATTTGAGGAATCAACTTCGTTGTATCATGATAACCAAGTCATATTCAGTTGCCACTTATTTTATAAAATTATCCCAGTTGAGAGATCAACTTTAGGCCATTGGACACACCATTAATGATGCAAAACTTGTTACAATGACTCTTAATGGATTTCCTTCTTCATGGGATTCATTTGGTCATAGCATTTATGTACGAGAAGAGTTTCCCAAGTTTGATCGGATATGGACTGATTGTGTCCAAGAGGAGGCCAACGTATTGTACAAGAACAATGTGAAAACACCCCAAGATGAAGGAACTCAAGATCTCAAAGATCATGCAAGAAAAGGAAAATGAAAAATACATTTTGGAAAGAAAAATACAGGTGGAGGATCAATCCCAGTTCAAGAACAGAAGAAGAAGGATCTTTCAAAGATCAAGTTCTTCGATTTTCATACATTTGGTCATTATGCTTCCCAATGTCCTCAGAACAAAAGGAAGGGAAAGAAGCATGCATCAATAGTTGATTTCAATGAGCATCCACCACAAAATAAGACAAAGGAATCTAAGCATGATGAGATTGCAGATGAACTTCAGAAAGACTATTTCTTTTAGTGATACACGGTCGATAGACGGTGGTACTTCTAGGAACATGATAGGTTACTGAGATTCTCTTAAAGATTTAACAGAGAATGACTTGAGCATAGAATCAACAGGATTGATTGGTGTTCCAGAGGGAGGAATGCATAGATTATTAGGACATCTGACCCAGACATTTCTACATGACAGTATCAATTTGTGTGAATTATGACATCAAATATTTTCTCACCTACATTACAGGTTTTTTCCAACATTACGAATAATGGTTACGGGTATTCCAGAGCTATAGGTAGAGCATGAGGGTGTTTGCAAGGGTTGTACACTTGGAAAGAATACCAAGGGACCTTATCCAAGCAGTGATAATATATCCAAAGGAATCTTGGATCTAGTGCATTCAGATGTATGTGTACCATTGATAGTGTCATCCTTGGGTGGTTTCTTGTACTATGTGACATTCATTGAGGATTTCTCTTGGAAGACATGGATCTACTTCATGAAGACAAAGGATGAAGTATTTAGCAGGTTCTAGGAGTTCAAGGCTCAGGCATAGAACTTGATGGGGAAGAAGATCAAGGTTTTAAGGAGATAATGGAGGAGAGTACACTTCCAATGACTTCAGTAATTTATGCAAGGAAACATGGATCAAGAGGGAGTTGAAAATTCCTTACAACCCTCTGCAAGATGGTGTTGCAGAAAGGAAGAACGGGTCCATTGTGGAGGTTGTCAAGGAAATGATTCATGATCAGAATCTACCCATGTTTTTATGGAAAGAGAGGCTCATTGTCGAGTGCAAGAGGGAATTGGATTCAAAGTTAGAAATGAAGTATCTTGGCTTGATGCATTATTTCTTAGGATTGGAGTTGTGGAAGAAACCAGGTGAGATCTTCCTCGGATAAGGGAAGTATACAGTTGAGATCTTGAGAAGATTTAGTTGACGGACTGCAAGTCCATAGCTACACCCATGATGAAAAATTTGAAGAAGCTGAGTGATTCCCCTTCAGATTCAAATCTAGTGGATCTCACTATGTACAGGAAGTTGATTGGATCCTTGATGTGCCTGTTTAACACCAAGCCAGATATTTTCTTTACAGTGAGTACCCTAAGCCAGTTTATGGTTGAGCTGAGGCACTTTCATTGGGTTGCAACAAATCATGTGTTGAGGTACATGCGTGGTACGATTGGATATGGTTTGAGATATGTATCAGGCGATGAAGTGAGGCTGCAGGGATATATTGATTCTAACTAGGAAAGGAGTACAGTGGACAGAAAGATCACCTTAGGGTGTTTCTTCAACTTAAGATCAGCTATGATATCCTGGTTTAGTAGGAAGCATACTTATGTAGCACTTAGTACAATAGAAGTGGAGCATATCACAACTAGTGTCGCAATTCACAAAGGAGTATGGCTTCAAAAGCTTCTTTCAGGACTATTTGATCAGGAGCTAGAGACAACCTTAATACGTTGTGATAATAAACGTTGTGTCAAGCTTTTGGAAAATCCAATATTTCATGACAGGTCGAAGCACATTAAGATCAAATATCATTTCATCTAAGACATGGTACAAAAGGGAGTAGTAAATCTCCAGTACATAATCACAGATGAGAAGATTGCATACATTCTCACCAAGCCCTTGTCTAAGGTGAAGTTTGTATACTTTAGAGACAAGCTTGGAATGATGCAAAATGTCTCCATCGTTGAGATGGAGTGTTGATGTTTCTCCAGTTAGAAACATCAAAAAATAAATTCTCCCATATTGGTCATGCTAATTTGACCAAGGGAGAATGATGCATTGACTCATGGAGCCATGCTGACTTGGCTAGTGGTGAAGTGCCCAGGGGAAATCTTTCTCCTATTACTCATGTTGATTTGACAAGGTGTAAAAAAGACTTGAGATGCTCTCACATTGCTTGCTCTAGGATGGAGTGATCTATTTTTATAGGGAAAGTTTGACTTGTTTACAAGTCTAGTCTAATGTTGAATATGTAGGCTCAAGAGACCTCTTGTGATGAGGGGATTCTCAATGGGTTTACTCAACATTAGAGCCCTATATTAATTAGACGTGCATGTGAGGATATGATGAATCAACAAGGCTCATGGAAAACTTTTCTAAGTAAAGAAGAAATTCCAAGAATAAAATACAAGGTTCATTAAACCATTAAAGAAACCATGTAAAGCATTAAAGAAGATATTGAAGACAAAAGTAGAATTCGGCCCTTGAAACAAAATAAAGTTGACTCGAATAGTATAAATAAAGGATGGATCATTTTGTTTTGACACACAACTCATCTCCTCTCATCAAGTTCATTTGACTAGTGGCATAGAAACATCTTTCATCGGCATAACAACAAAGGAGCATCTTAGAAGAAATTTTGGTGGTTTGTTGTCTTCTAGGGTTCGTTATCTTCCTCATGCAATGGAAAATTTATTTATGTGTTGGGTTTCTTTTTATTGATGGTGATGCAATTATTGGCTTGAATTCTTCTTAAGAAAAGTTGTCATGTTTTTCTCCCAAGTTTGGGTTTCCCAAGACAAAACCTTGTGTCTATTGTGCATGGATATTTTTGTGTGATTCTATTGTTTCCATTGCATTCTTTTCAATTGAGATTTTCAGTGTGTAATTATTATTTGATAATAGTGGCACAAAATTCTGTTATGAAATCATAAGGAAATAATTTTCAGATCTGAAAATTGAAAATTCAACACTTAACACTTACCATCTTGGAGCGTGCCACGATGTATTAAACTTCAATAATGGGTCATGGTTCATTCTGTCATGAGAGGAGGAGTTGAAGGCTTAGAGGTTGATTGCAGGTGCCAACAAAATAATAATAAAGAAATAATAATGATAAAGAAAGAAAGAAAGAATAGCAAAGGAATCTCAAAAGTTAATCCATACTTGAGCTCTACCCTTTTCACGTTCACCCCAGTCCCAAAGAAGTGATGTTATAGATTGAAACCTTATAAAGGGGACTTGAAAATATGATAAGAGAACAATAAAAAGGATGATTAAGAGGTTTGGAAAAACGTATCACTTTGAAAGTGGAACTCAAGAGCAAGAACACCCTCCACAAAGACACTCATAGAAATGAATTCAATGACATCATAAGCCATGAAGAAATCCAACAAGTACTACTATCACACTTTATCTTGAAGGGTTCTTTTATTTCATTGTTTCCCCCAATACATATCCCTCTACTAGGGTCTTTTCTTTCACTTTTTTGGTTGGCACACCTAATAGGGTTTGATGAATGTCCTGCCATACTCAAACTTTCCAACTTACATGAAGTCTTGAGATAATGTGAAGTTTGAACGAGATACTTAATGTGAACTATTTATGTGGATTATATCTTAAGTAAAGACTTACTTTGTATGATCTAAGTACTGGTATATCTTATGAACATTGGATTTACTTGATTTCATACTTTGTTTTTATTTGGATTCCCCTGGCATGGTACTTTGAAGGACGCCTAGGGATTTTCACCTAGGATGTTGTGCCTTTATTTTTGGATATGGCATGTGTGATGCAGATCATTGAGTCACTCAGTGGCTTGACACACTTAGATACTAACTCTCACATCTTATTGACCTTGGATGACTGACATATGGTCTTGTATATGCCAGATATGGCCATGGTGGCATAGAGATGGGCAGGAATCCCACACCCTTGGCTCTACACCCTAGATATTATCATGCCTTGGATGGAGGACGTTGCACTAGGAGATGGTTGGATGACACACAAAGATGACATATACCCTTCTCCTCCTTGGTTGTCATCCTTTACACCTAGGACATTGGGCATGGGATTCTACGGTTGATAGAGATGATGGGGTTTGTGGCCACTTGGACACCACTTTATGACTTTAGATATGGCATGGAATTCTCTCATATTTCTTACACCTCAAATGATGACACATGGACTTGGAGAGGCCCTCCTATCCCATTGGAGGCATGATGTCACCACACGTGTGACCATTATTGTATTATTTTCATGATTTAACAATTGTAAAGGATAATATAAGGGGTTGTCCCCACTTGTAACATGAATTATTGACTTTTGTGGGCAATTGAGCGCTAGGGTTTCCTTATAAATAAGGCTAGCGCTCCAACTCTTTTTCATTGTCACTTCACTCATCACTCTTGTGTAGGAGAGCTCTCTAAAACTTTTGATCTACCTTTCTTTGATTCTTGGATCTAATGTGTTACTCTTGGAGGAGGATATTTTTGGATTCTTTGCATTTATTAGATGATATATTGTTGCAACAAGATATCATGTGATAATTACTATCTTTTTGTATGTTACTTTGTTCCAGTAAACCCTAGGAAGGAGA
The DNA here is from genome assembly GCA_009831015.1 of Picea engelmannii. Classification (NCBI taxonomy): domain Eukaryota; kingdom Viridiplantae; phylum Streptophyta; class Pinopsida; order Pinales; family Pinaceae; genus Picea; species Picea engelmannii. The sequence continues at coordinate 15,626 of WSFP011329941.1, forward strand.
CATAAGGGTTCTCTCCTTCTACACTTTTGTTTGTTCAAGTTTTGGTTAAAGGCATCAAGACACCTAGTCTCTTTCTAGGGTTCAAAGGCCTAAGGCCCAAGAGGGTTTTCACCTTAGGGTTTTGATCTTAGTCCATCTTGATCCTTGAACTAGGTAATTTAGAAGAGGGAAAATGACATCTAGGGCCCAAGATATTTTGAACCCTAGAAGTTGTTTTCTTGCAATTTTTAGTCCTAAGGCCCAAGAGAGGTTGCACCTTAGGTTTAAATATCCATTCTTATTGGCTATCTAATTCATTCTTCAAGTGTTTCATGCTTGATTCCATAGCCTTAGAAATTCAACGATACTAGTCTAGAGTTCTCCTTGTGGTGAAAGTATCTTTAGAATTAATACCCACTCTCTCTAAGTGATCAAGCTAACTTCACTAACTCCAACTTTGTCAAACAAATCATATTTATTTTTGTTGTTATAAATGTTTTCTACAACCACCAGGGTTTGATTTTATTGTTGCACATTTACTTAAAATAGTGGCTAAAAATACTTAGAATTATAATCTAGAAATTGAATGTTATTGCACATGTTGAAGGCTTAATTCTTATGCTCAATTGCTATAATTTTGGGTACTTTTTCCTATTGTTATTACAAAAGATTAATTGTTTTTATACATTGTCTTACTGCTGTAATTTGTAACATTGATTGGTTTAGTTGATTATTTAGTGTCTAAGAGGTCATTAATGAGCTATATAACTTGGTAATTGTCTTTATTATGCTATAGATTGTTTATTATCTTGTATAGGTGAACCAATTACCTCGTTACCTTCCTTATCTCTCATAGACATAGACCTAACATTTAGGTGACCAAGATAGGGGGTTGTAGGATTGACTAATATTTCTACTTGATCCCTTGCGATCACCAAAGAATCCTCCCTTGTGTTGGACATTATTCCTCCATTACTAAAATGAGGGAAGTATCTACTTAGGTGACAATGGTAGAAAATTCTAATTTTTACACATATATGTATCTTGTGGAGACTTTGCACAAGTACAAATCCTATGATATCAATGACCATTCATATCACCTCTAAATGTTGAGACTATTGTGTGACCTACCTAATAAGTTTAAGACACATTGACAAAAATATTATCCTTAGGGGAAAAGGGCATACGTTATGCATCAATAGGAAAACAAAGGAAGAATTGAGTTGTGTTCTTAGTAACCTATGGGAGAACCAAGGTGAGCACTATAAGCAAGATGAGAAACAAGGTCCTTCACTAGCCAAGAGGATACAAAAGGTCTTGGGCTTCTTCACCTTCCATGATGTAGGGAAACGATAAGTGTGTCAATACCCATAATTGTATTGTACTTTGGTCCTAATTGGAAGCAGGCAAGTTCATCCATCAAGATTGGAATCATTATATGTAAGCAACTATACATCGAGTGAAAGTCCATAGGTCCCAAAAAGTCCTATGGTAGGGACCATGTAAGGTACTCTATGGGGTCTTAATTGAAGGGTATGTGTGAGAGAAGCTCACAAAAAGGTCTCACGCATTGATCCTATGTAAAGGAAACTCTTGAGGAAGGATTCTACAAGAGGTCCTATGCAAGACTATGTTGGGACTTATGAATTCCCTAAGGAGACTATGATTGTTGAGGCATGGGTGCAATAAGTAAGATGAGCATGAGATCCTTCAAAATTAAATTGGCTACAAAATTCCTATGTTTCTTCACCTTCCACCATATATGAAAAAGATAAGAGTGTCAACACACATCAATATATTGTACTCAAGTCACGTGAAAGGCCTAAAATTTAATATTTTTTTTTTCTATTAATTTAATTAATTCAAATTTCTTTTTAATAATCATATTAGGGGAATTCTGAGGTAAAAAAAGGGCCTCAAAATAGAAAATGTACCACCAAAATCCACTTTATAAGATCCAATCACAATTTAGAGGATGACATCATCCCCTGGGGATGACTTGGCATTGGTTGAGTTAAAGATGATGAGTTGTCACACTTTGAATGGTGGATGGAAATATAGAGTTAACCATGGTAATATTATGAGTACTTTTAAAACCAAAACATAAAGTGATCATAATAACTCTCCTTTCTCACTTTTTAATAAAATAATATTATTGTCCTCTCTTTCTTTTTTGGAAAAAACAATACCTGTCCTTTCAAGAATATCCGTATTTTTTCACTCTTCTTCTCAATAAATTTCATACGTTCCATTTTACGTATTAAAATTTGTTTTTCTATTCCTCTTATTTCTTATTTGACTTATTATATTAAATGATTTAAAAAAAAACAAAAACAAACCATGTTATCAAAGGTTGGGCCGATTTGGTTTATTGTTCCTTTTTTTTTTAATCTTTGAGCGAGTTTGACAATAGGGGGGAGGGTCGGTGATTTGGTTTACTATTATTCATTTGTATAGCTTTGAGTGGGTTTGATAACAGGAGGAAGCTGCGATTTGGCTTACTATTGCTTCATTGGGCTAGGGGAACTTCCTTCCCAAAATTTTCTATGGGATCATTCAGGGTTGCTACAGGTTATCATGGATATAAATTTAGGTTAGTTGTGATCAAATTTACTGAAACTGCAGGAATGGTTAATTTGACAATGAAAAGGAGACATTTGAGGTCATGTCTAACTTTGCAAATCAACTTATGACCAGTGATTCCCCATTGATGTTTTGAACTCCAAATCTTGAAAAAATATCTAATAAACATTTGTTTTTAGTCTTAAAATGCAATCCATAATTTTCATAGTAGAAAATCCTCTTTCTTAGCAAAATAATAACACCTGTATCAAGTCTTTTCCCATAAAATCATTTTCTAATATTTCAATTTCATCTTTTTTTTTATAGAAGATCATACTAGTTAACTTTATTTATTTCATTTGTATGTTACAAAATTCAATGGCTCAATGACGTCCCAAGTGTGAGCTGAAATCACTTGTATTATACAACAATATTGATGATCAAGTAAAATGGGTTCCAATGCCATTATCTATTGGGTCATGGGTAACAAGGAAACCATCAACAATTGGAAGCTATGGAATAAAAAAGACATTTGAAAGAAATTAACATCCATTGGAAAGGTTTGGTAAAAGGATTTAGCATGAGTAATGGAGGAAAAAATGTGGAAATGGTTCAAGTGGCACATGTCTATGACTATAGAGAGATGTCAAAAGAGAAAGTTTCTACTTAGCCAAATTTTCTGAAAAATTGATTGTAATTGTGAGTATGCATAACCAATATGAATATCATAGTTTGTTGAGGTCAAATTTTATTTAAAGCTTCTAGGATTTCAACATCTCTTTAGTATTATTTTATCGTAACATGAATATTACATTTATCCTAGGTTTATGCATATCAAATAGGAAAGAATGGGAACCAAATGAATGCATAACAGGTGTTTTCCAAGTTGTTCATTCAAAAATAGGAGAACTACTATATCCTGGTAAGGATCCTACATGGTTAAAGAAGGAAGGTGCATTCTTTCATAAATATTAATACATTATTCCAAAAACAATTGGATCACGTAGATATCTCAAAGAGATTCCTTTACCTTCCCTTAGCTTATTGGAATGGCCAAGTGTAGATGATTCTTCTGTAAGTTCTTTTCATTACAAGTTATTTTTAGAAATACAAATTAGGATGAAAGAAAAAGGTGACATTCATGTGCATAGTGGCATTTTAATTCCATTCTCTATGTTTGTTCATTTTTTTGCGAAGGAGTCATCAATAAGGGAAATTGGTAAAATGTATTGTACTTTAAATCCTTCCAATGAGTAATTTACAATTTTTTTTCATTGTGTGGGATAGAAGAGTACATAACCAAAGTGGAGAAGAAATAGAGTGCAAATTGAGTCATGACACCTTGTCTTTCAAGTGAGTCATTTCAATATTATTTATTTTTAATTGTATCATGCTTTTTATTTTTTAGGGGTTATAAGAGACAAAGAGGGAGTTTCTTATGAATGTAACAAATATATGATGATACAAAATATTTTCATTTGATTCTTTCAGGTATTGGATTTTGAGACAAATGTTATATATCTCATTTAAATTTTGTAGGTGGAGACATTTTCGACAAATGGGGGGATGGGTTTGGATTCCAAAGGAACAGGACGACGATGAAGGAACACATTCTCCAATAGTTTCATTTGATGTTTTGAAAAATGGTGAAATATTTAGAACATTATCAATGAAGGAGAATTGGACACTATTTGAAATCAGAGAACAATTGGAGCTAGAAGAAAATTTTGATCATTTTGTATTTGTACACAATAGTAAAATGGTAAGAATGTAAAGATGGATATCATGATTCTAATACGTAGACCATAGTATAACAAATTATTGCAATGTGAAACCTTCTTTATAGAGAAAATAATTATAATTTCTCTTATTGTATTTTGTAGGTCGGGAAACGACGAGAACATATTGTGTGTTGCAAATATTGTATCAAATCTTCTACCATTGAAATTAGGGAATCCTAAAGATTTGTAATTTGAAAATATAACGTGTATAATTAATGCACATTATAAGAGCATCCCCCAAATGTAATGGACCTTTTGTTTTGCAATCTCTAATATTGTTTTTGGTTTTATTATTCAAAAAACTATATTATCCCACTTATGGGTAAGATACCTAGACTTTCTTCCAAAGTGCTAAAGTGTTTATACCTTTTAATATTTTGTACTTCGGCACAATCTTCGAAAATAAAACTATTCTCTATGTTTTTTGATTAATGTGGTCTAAAATGCCTCCAACTTTTTCCATGTGTTGAGTACTAATCTATTTTTCCCTGAAAGATCATGGACTTTGTTTGCTTCCATATGATAATAATTATTGATTTTTTTCATATCTTGGAAAGAGAATTATAATACAAATGGAGTGATGCTCATTTTATCCACATCCTGGCCTTCTCTACCAACTTTCTTACATGATTTACCAATCATACAAATAGGAGAAATTGCTTATAGAAACTTAAGTCATTAAGTTGACATTCGATGATATATTTGGTAATCGAGTACTAGATCGTGTTTTAACTTTTTATTTTCAATGATTGTGTTCAATGGATTGGTTCAATTGTATCATCTTGGTGATTTTGGGTCTACCTGTGGTGTTTATGGTGATGAGATGCCAGTGAAAGCAAACAAGTTAACCTCCACCAAGGCATAATTGCCTTATGATTTTTAATATTTGGAGTACTGCAAGCCAACTAAAATTGTCAATTGTGCTAAACAATTAGGAAAGATATAAATAGAAGGGGAAGTAGGTTATAATTCCCTTATGGGTGAATATTATATTCTCCAGTTGGGAAGTTATGGGTGAATATTATATTCTCCAATTGGGAAGTTACTTGAATGGAACTTTATATTTGTTGTCATTGATTTAATGGCTTTGTGTGGCATGTTGATTATCAAATTTAATATTATGATTCCATTTCATAGTCAAGTTATTTGGCTTGGCGATTTGAATTATCACATTTCTCTTTTCCATGGTGATACTAAAGAGCTAGTGGAAAAGAATGACTGGAAGGATTTGTTAGAGAAAGATCAGGTAGGTATACATACTTCATGCTAACTTTTTTGTTACAGTTGTTCTGTTCTACTAGACTTTGATTTGAACCTTATTCTCTTGGAATAAATCAAATGTGGCATGGTCTATGACAGATTCAAATTGAGCAGAGAGAAGGACATGTATTCAAAGGATGGAATGAAGGAAAAATAGATTTTTCTCCTACTTACAAGTACCAAAAAGAATTCAGACTTCTATACTGGAGGAAACTTAAAATCAAGAGAAAAGTGTCACACACCTGCATGGTAAGCACAAGTTATTGCCCATGTATACTGTTATAACATAGGTTAAAATTCTAAATAAAAATTCAAATTTTTTATTAGAATAGATTTTTTTAGTCTTGTATTAGCTCACTTTCTTAAATTTTCTTGACTAGTATAGTTTTTAATTTTATTTTAATTTTAATTTTAATTTTTCATTCTGTGTTAGAATACATTTTATGTTAAGTTTTAAGTTTTGTTAAAATATAGATTCAGTTTAAGTTAAAGTTAATTTTTTATTTATTTTTTAAACCAGTTTAAGTTAAATTATCTATAATATTAGTATTTTTATTTTAACTTTATTATGTGTAAATAATTAATTTTAGCTTTGTTCTTATTTATATTTTATATTTGTATATAGTTTAATTCTTTAATCCGCATATAGTATTAATTGTAAATAGTTTCGATATATTAGATTATAGTTGTGTTGTTAAATATTAGTTTTATATTTTATTATAACTTTATACGTTATAATTTGGTTATATATTACTTTAGAACATAGTGTGTGTGTGTGTATATTAGAAATAGGTGAATTGTATTTAAGTTTTATTGTATTATAACTAATTAAAAGTTGTTTTTACCTGCAGGTATATCGAAATAAATCTAGGACGGTGAGCATAACAGTGGTGAAATCAACAGTTAGCGCAACTCAAAGATGTGCAAACTTTAATGTAACACTCCCCTCCATTATGATGTAGCATGGTTTTGGAACACGTTGCATGTCAAACGATGAACCCACAAGGGCCTTCGAAGAGGAGTAACCAAACCACTTCATAACCATGTGCTAAACTTAAACGAAAAACCGTTCCTCCTCTATTAAAAACTAATGGTTTTTTGTAATTAATTTTTATTTTTATTTTGTTTATTTGTAAATATGTGTGAGTTTATAAAGTTTATTTGTTAAAAGAAATTTATGTATTTCATTTTCATAAAAAGGGTCGATTGTTGTTGTTACAAAAGAAATAATCCACCATCCCATAAAGATTTTGCAAGGATTTCTACTCGATTCTCTGTCTTCCGACTCTAAAATAACTAGAACCCTACCTGTACCAGACACAAATTTAGTGGATAGAGATGGTTTGATTGTTGACCCTATCACTTTGTTTGACATGTAGGATCTACATAATTTATCCTTTAGCAAACACAGTGAATTAAAGAATTATTTTAACGCTTGAGAATCGAACTTGGCTTGTTTTGTTGTCCCTCAAACCTAGAATTTCCTAGAATTTTTCCATTGGCATGCTCATAATTATGACCCATCCACCATGAGCATTTTATCCAAGAAGGGGTCAATTCTATTTGAGGTAAAACCTAAGACTATTAATGAAATGTTGAACATTTCTTAAATAAATGATGGTCAAATTGTAAATAAAGAAACCCTAACAACAGAATTTGGAGAGTTAAGCCCACAAAGTAAACATAATTTTATACATAGTTTAATGGATAAAGATAATACCTCTACTCAATAATCATAAACCTATGAAACAATCATGTTTTCATCAATTTCAAAACAAGTTTTGAGTATGGTTTGTGTAATTCTAGGATATGACAGTGACAAGGTAGTAGATTTTATTGTGTTAGGTCTTGTTAGAGCCATCTTCCCTTGTACAACTCAAACAATCACAAGATTTTTCTTTACAAAGTTTATAGTTGATTCATAACATTTCCAACTAACTAAATTCTCTCTTAACAGATCATGTAATTATCAATCCTTTTTGGTCTATTTGCTTCTATTTTTTAAAGCAAATAGCTTTTCAAGCTTGAAGTTGGAAATTGAAGACAAAGCTGGAAATCATGTATATGTTATTCACTGGACACTTGTAGTCAGAGCTAAGCCAAATAATGTTGGTTTTATTGAATATGTTGATACATTCGTGTCTATAGCTTACACTCTATTTCATGAAGAGTGTTATCCAAGGATTTCCACTCAATTAAAATCCCTCTTACATGAATCCTCGGAGACCAAAATTGGAGATTGGTATTTATTCCAAGAATACACTGAGATTAGGGTATATGGAGCAAAGATTTGTCCTTTTAGATTACCTAAATTTCCGACTTTAAGGATTTTTTCTCTTAAGTTCATTAGACAAAGTCTTGACTCTGATAATATTCATTTTATTCCTAGAAGGAAAATGACTAATTTCAAAATAAAAAGAGAAGTTGGACCTTTCATTGTGTATAATAGAACAACCTTACAGGTTGCTAAAACAAAATTGCAAGAAATGAATCTGGAACAAGGAGAAGCTTGGAAATATGATCCTTTTGGAATCATTAAGGAAAAAAGGTTGGAAATAGGGCTGACTTCTTATGAACATAACAACAAGCCTCATATTGAAATAATAATGAACCTGAATGAACCTGTACAGTTGGGAAGAGGTCCAGGGATTCCTTCAGGAGAAAACTCATTTTGTGGAGAAGCTACCACAAACAGAAAACATTGAAACTTCTCAACAACAAGCGAAGACATTAAAGAAAAATTTTCTTGAAGAATTTCAAAATATTTCAGAATCCAATGGTGAACATTCAAGTAAGAAAAAGAAGGTTGAAATAATTCCAGAAGAAAATTTAGAGGAAAATTCTTAGCTGGAAAAAGAAACATCAGAGCAAATTCAAAATGAACTTGTATATTCCATGGATATTCTTCCAATAGTATTTATTCATTATGTTAAAAGTCAAGAAGGTGAAGGATCATCATAAACAAAGCAAAAAATAATATTTTCTACATATGATGAATTAGAAGACACAAATTTGTAGATTAAACAAGTCTTGCTGCCCAAACTTGATCATAATCCTACTAAAACCATATTATTATCTACTTTATATTTTGATAAGGGAAAATTAAATTTGTCAGTAATGGAACCAATTGGTTAAGATATTATGAGTACAAGAAATTATTAGGTAGAAAATTTCTCATTTGATCTTGAAAAAGTCCCACTGGTTGAAAAAATGGAATTGCTTAAACAAACAGATGAGATGGTAAACACAGATGTTATCAAAACAACTCTAAGTATGAAGAAGCTACAAAGGATAAATAATCAATTGAAAGACTAGTTAAAGAAGGAGCAAACACTCTCCAGGATAAAGTAGATAAGAGTTGGATATTTGGAAGAAAATGTCGAGAATAAGAGATAATTCCAAGGATAATGAATCAGTGCAACAATTGATAAGCTTAAAAGACAAAGAGATTGCAATTTTGAAGAACAAAATGCATATGATTGATCATGATCATGTTCAAAATCCAGAGCTTATAGAAATTCAAGAAGAAAAAGAACAACTTCTTAATCAAATAGTACAATTGAATGAGAAAAATAAATTTCTTGAGCAACAAATCCAAATCTTAAAATAGGGAGCATCATCATCCAAAGGCCATATAACTACAGATCCCTAAGAAGATTTGGATAAAATAATAGTTGATCTAAATTTCAAAGAAATTGAGCTGGAAAATTCAAGGAAATATTCTCTCGGAGTGATGAAATTAAATTTTTAAGAGAACATATAGCAAAAGCAGATAAACAGATAAAGACATACCAAGGAGCCAAAGCTAAAATACAAGAAGAATATGAAATGTTGAAGAGTAAAATTGGAGGTAAATCTTACTTGATAGGAGCTAGGCATGTGTTATGGGATAAGATAATTGTAGATATTAATAAAATTTAGAATTATTTGGTTATAATGGATGAAGAAAATAACCTAGCAAAGAAAATTGAAAAGAATATTGAAGTTGCTTTCCAAGATCTAGGAAACAGACATCAAGTGGCTACTAAGATAATAAAAAATCTTAATTCCATATCAAAGGAGGAATTAATTAAATTTGGAATCAAGGATCGAACAAATATGTTTATGGAGGTTGAAAAGGTTTTCATCAAACAAAACCTTATTCAAAAACCTCAAAACAAGTTAATTCATTTTCTAAGAAATGTTGAATGGTTTAACAATATTACAAAAACATGGTTGAAATGGGGCTGGCATAATATTATGGTAAAAATGGTTTACTATCTCTTCAAGATTATTAACAGATATTGATAAAATCTAGAGAGGATGTTGGTAAATTCATAGGAGTTACAGGAATGCTAAAGGGTCAATTAATTGTTGAATTATTAGATGATGACTTTTTCTTATTGTGGCAGCTAAGAAATTTATTTGTATCCCCTCCAACCTATGAGATATATATTGAAGGTGGTGTTTCCTATAAATGGATGATGAACTTTAAATATTCAACTAAGCAGGATTGGGATCAACTCTTGCAGTTACAATGATTTGGAAAACTTTCTACAACAAAATCATGGATTGACACACCATGTTCTAGAATTTCTAAATTTTGTGATTATTTTGAAATTAGTTGGAATAACCACTTTTGGTTACAAATGCTAAACTATAAAAATCCTTTTGAATGTAATGCGAAAAGAACTTTTTGGCTCGAATCATATTACATATATTTCAATAAATATTTTATTTACAGAAAGAAAGAGATTCCTCAATTTCATCTCATGAGTTTATGTGTTTCTTGTTCATGTTTTCATAAGTCTCCATGAATCATTTTGTTCAAATTAGTTTGTCAGTGTTATAAGTGCTGCAATTTTGTACAAGTTCCATTGCAATAATTTTTCAAAATGATTATTGAGGTTCAACCTTTCCTATGTTTTACTATGAGTAAAATAAGACTTGCACTTCAATATTTTGTTTATAATTTTCAAGAAGTTTCGTGAAACGAGAAAATTTCATGTTATTTCTTCTATTGGAAAGGAAGTAATATTTATCTTTGTTGGACACATTATTTCATATTTCAATTTTGTTTATCTCAAATTCTACTTTTCATACTATTGAAATTATGAAAGAACTTTATGAATGAGATCAAGCCTCTTTATATTTCTGGTAATTATTATTGAAATCCTATATTTAAAACTAGGGCATAAAGGTTTTATTATCAATTGAAACATTTCTTTGAGATGCCTTTACATTGTTCTTTGAGCCTAGAATAATCTCAAGAACAACATATACTATGTCATAGGAAATGCTAAAGGAATAAAAAATGGTATTCCTGGAAGCACGGGTCAACGTTTTAGAGTTCACCCATTTGATGAGGCTGCCATTTCTATGATGGTTGACATGGGATTTATTTAATTGGCATGGGTGGTGTTATAACATGGTCCAAATTTCCATAAAATTTGGAAGTTTTCATGATTTATAACTAGGATTTGTCAATTTTTTAGTTTTGCAAACATTTTTGATAAAAATTTAAAGAAATTAGTTTAGTTTCAATTAAATACAATAAAATCTCATTTTTATAGGATTTTAACCTTTCTATTAGTTTTATTTTATTTTAATAAAGTTTCTTTAGTAAATTAAAGGTTTGTTATAAAGGTTTGACCATTTTGAGGTATACCACCAAGTAAACCAAGGTTTTAGATATCTAATCGATCACTACTATGCGTGGGAATCTGACTTAGCTAAGTTTTTGGTACCCTAGGTATACCATTTCCAAGAATTTGTAGTTTGGTGTGCTACAAATTACATCCCCTCCAAAAGAACCATAATTTCCACAGTTGGGTATATCCTCATCAAATTAACCCCTTGGTCTATCGTTGAAATGATGAGATGGTCATTGAACCCTGATAGTGAACTATTAAATGAGCTCATAGCAACTAAATGTTTTAGAGAATTGAAACCATAGGAAAGGGTTACCTTATTGTAGTCGTATCTTTGTAGAAATATTGATGTTCCAAATGATAACGTTGTCATCCAATCCAATCTATTTCCTAAAGCTTCCCAGAAAATTATTTCTATGATCTGTATGATTTTGGGGAAAATGATGACTTGGCAGTTGATGATTTTTTGTTAGGATTCATGGTTTCAATATGCCCAATTACAACCAAACCCATCACTAAATTTAATTATTCCTAGTTCTTAGCAGACCAGATCCATTACCAACTCTCTGAATTTGAATCTCTTAGAAGCTTTAGATTTCAGTCTTACCTGGTTCACCTCTTTCTGTCTACACAATCCTTTCATTTTATGCATCTAGGGATAAATGATGAAGATGATATCGATAACCCAACTTCATTCATTGAATGGAATCCTATGATCAAGAAGAAGCCTCTCAATGTGGGATTTTCATAGTATGTTGACCAATTTATGTATAAATCCTACCAAATTATATACAATGAATTTCCCCCTAGAATATTTCCTCAGTGCAAAAAACCATTACATTTAATCCCAGACAAAAGAGTGGGAGACTGATACATTTTTGAACATTATACTGAAATCAAATTTTATGGTTGTCAACTATGTCCTTTCCTCTTGCCTATTTTCTTGACTCCCAGAAATTTTTCTCTTGAATATGTTAGGCAAAGATTAAACTCAGATGAAATTCATTTTGTACCAAACAAATATAAGGTAACTTTCAAGTTAAAGAAGGAGGTAGGTCCTTTTATTGTCAATACCATATCAACATTGCAGGTAACAACAAAGCTTCTTCCAGCTTTAGGATTTCAACAGGGAAAACCATGGAATTATGACCCTCATGGTATAATTTCTTCAAAAAGAATATCACATGGGCAAACTCCTTATCAACATTAGAAAAAAGAGAAACTAGATATATTGGCAAATCAAGATAGTTGGAAAGATGTGCAGAACATTTTACAAATCCATGATAAAGCATTTGATCAGTTTGTGAAGTATCCAATAACACAAACACCACAACGGTTACAGAATACATACAAAAGCAAAACCTCAAAGTATACCCCAAAGGATTCAAAAACAGATGAATAGGGATCCACCCAAAGACAGAAATTGGAAGCTCTTGAAGAAGAAGAATATCTAGAGTTACAAGAAGAAACAATGCCAAAGAAAAATGGCCTTGTTGTGACTAAATAACATCATCAGAAAAGCTCAAAAGTGCAGGAAGCCAAAGTGAAACAGAGTCAGGGACTATTGATCAATTAAAGTAGATAGAAAAAGTTCATTAGTTTATGGAAATTAGAAAAGCAAGTGCAAGCATTAAAAAGAGTATTATTCCCAAAGTCTATGACCATGATGCATATTAGACTAGAATGATTTCAGTTGTAGATTATGAGAAATGAAGGTTGAATATAGCAGTCATGGAGAGAAAGGAGCAGAAGAAAGTAACAAACATCTCCATTGATTTAAATGTTTTTCATCCATTGGATAAATTTGACTTGCATAGAAAAACAACATAATGATAAATATAGATTCCATGATAGTTAATCTTGGAATCAAGAAACTTCAATCCATAAATGATAACCTCAGGAATCAGTTAAAGAATGAAAAATTGGCTACCAGAACCAGACATATAAGAGTGGAGGAGTTAGAACAATGAGTGATGGACCTAGGAGTTAATCCAAAAGATGAAGCATTTGTTCAAAAATTAGTTAAAACAAAGGATACAAATATCTAGGATTAAAAGACTTAAAATCTCAGGAATTGAACATGTAAAAACCCCAGAAATCCAGGAAGTCTAGGAAGAAAAAGATGAAATTTTGAAGAAAATGGTACATATGGGAGAGCAGATTGAAATGTATGAAAATTAGATTGAAGTCCTAACAGAAGGATCTTATTCATCACAAACAACAAAATCAGTAGATCCAACAACAGGATTGGTAAAATCTTTAACATATTTGAATCTTAAAGGAGTTGCGATTGAGAAACTAAAGAAAACTATTTCAACACAAAATGAACAAATCAAGAACAAAGACAAAGTTACTGAATAATATCAAAAATTCAAAGATAATATGTTGACGGATATAGAACAAATGAAAAACAAATTGTCAGGTAAACCTTATTTGATAGGAGCCAGACATCTCATTTGAGATGAAATTATCAGTGAAGTAGGAAAGCTTTGGGATTACTTCAAGATTATAGTTGATGAGATGTTGTTGATTGATGAAGCAGATGATATTATCAAGAAATAATTTCATGAAATAGGAACTAGACCTCAAGTTTCCACTCAAATTATAAAGTTCCTAAATACCAATTCTAAATAAACATTTACAAGCAAAGGTATTAAAGACAGAATAACAATGATGATGGAAATTGAAAGAATTTTCACAAAGAGGAATCTAATACAACAAGCTCAGAATGAATGCATATAATTGAAAAGAAGTGTGGAACCCTTCAGCAATAAATTTGAGAATTTAGTGAAGATGGGCTTACCTTCACCTTGGGATAAAAAGGGAAATTTCTTGCCATACGAAAATTACATAAAAAAATTATTTCTTGTCAGACAAAAAGAAGATAAATTTCAAGGTGTGGTCAATATTTTGAAAGGTCAGATCATTGTGGACCTGCTCACAAATGACTTTTACCTTCTATGGAAAATAAAAAAAAATATTCTCAAATGCTCCTACATATAAAAAATACACAAAATTGGATATCACATTCAGGCATATGAAGTCCAGCTACCCTTCAAATGTGATTTGGAATCTTCTCCTCCAGATGTTGATAGGATAACTCACCAAAGAATATGAAGAAAATTATGATTTGACCCCTCCAACCATCTTATTTTAAAGGAGTCAAATATTTTTCTGTTGAATATCCTAAGAAATAGGATCGAATAACCATTTTTGGTTTCAACCTAACTTGTATAAATATTCATGAGAATTCAATGTAAAGAGATCTTTTTTGGTCCGAGCTTAAGTTTTTAATAAGATCATACAACTTTGAAGATTCAAACTTTTGTGTTTCATTCTATGTGATTCCTTTTTCTTATGTTATTCCCATTATCTTAGATTCTTCTTGAATGCATCTACTACCATGACTGTGGTGATTTAGTACAACAACTACCATCATAAAGTTGCAAAGGTATCATTAAAAGTTACAGATTTCTTCAAATATACTGCGAATATAAAGAAGATCTGTGCTTGCATTTTATCATTCCTTTTGAATAAAAAAGTATTCCTTTTGTTCAAACTATATTCTGGTCTAGATACATAATTAAACATCATTTCTTCTATTTGAAAGTTAAGTAATGTTTATCACAAGATACATTATTTCAATTTTCAATTTTTGTCTTCTTCCCTTTCTTCTTTCATCCTCTAAAACTTTTAATTGTATGGAACATAGAAAGGTTGTCCTTCCAATATTAAATATTTAAATCTTTAAATACTAATGATACAGTCCCAACTAAGCAACAAAAATACTCTATTTTAGGAAATATCAACTAAAAAACAAATCAATCAATCTAATGGATGCCTTGGCATAGTTTCCAAAAACATATCAAGGGTTACAACATGTGGCATATTGATTTCTAAAATGAGGTGAAAAACAGATGAACGTAATTAGAATGTTACCAAGAGAAGTCCTTCCTTGGTGTGCTTTGGAAAATGATGAGTTGGTTCAAATTGTAGGGGATATAAGGGTGGCACGGGAATATTTTGTTCAGATATCTTCAAGGATGCAAGACAAATTAAACCATGAAAGGAGATAGGTTCCATAACACTGCCACAATTATTCATATTGTATAAAGTAGCCCCCTATTGTTTTCCTATCACAAAAGAAACTGAAGATGTTGAGGAAATGAAGCAACAAGGAGAAGAAAAGGACGTTCAGATTTTTGAAAGTCATCATGGAATATTTTGGAAGTTGTTGATTCTAGTACCAAATAATTATCATGTTGCTCCATAATGGTTCCAATACACTCCTAAATTTGTAACAATGGTTTTTCTTTCCACATCATTTATTAAATAAGTCTCATAATTGAAGTAATGCCAATTTTTTTTTAAATTATGCCTTAATAGTTGCGATTGGAAATATTTTATTGATGATTTTTGAAATGTTGTCTTGTGAATATATTTTGTGATGTCTTATTCAAAAGAGACCGACGAGTAAAGACATAAATTTTGTTTCACAAAATGTTTAATCACACCATCAAGGAATGTCCACCATTAAACGATTTATTTTAGAGTGGTTAGCACACCATATTTAGAATATTTTGAGACCATTTTCAAACCTATTGTTAATGTGTACACCAACAGTTGGGTCTATCATTAAATAATATATTTTAGACCTGTCAACGCAGTCAATACTCATAGATATGGTACAATGGGGCACACCTGTTTTGTAGATTTATGGATGTATTTTCCATGGGGAATTCTCTTGTCCAACAAACCATAAATCTCCTTTACAGTGGCCCACTTCCTCCACTCCATATTTCATAGTTTCTATAAATATAGTTGAATTTCTTTCCATGAAAAGAGAATGCAAGAAAAGGAAAGTGCTTGGATACATGCGAGAAAGGGACCAGAGATTTCAATCTCTAATTACGCATGAGTTGAGAAATTCTCGAAACAATGTATCCAAACAACTATGTTCATAAAAATCACTCAAAGACAGTGATCTAAAATCAATCATCATATGGACAATTTGATTTAATAGTACAGATCTTGATTAATTCATATGAAAAAAATATGTGTTTATATATATTATGAAATCAACAGTGACTGTGTATTCAAATTGCAAATAACATAATGCCAAAAACACACTCACAATAAAGAACACAAATATTACACTGGAGGAAGTGTGGTAAAAATCCAACAATAATTATTTGATAAACTATTTATTATTTCTCATAAAATTACAATCTAGAGAGATACACTATGTTATTGAGGCTTTGACTACTTTTGCTCCTCTATCCCAAATTTCATATGGGATAGTTTTCATTTCCCATCTACATGCTTGTGTTTTTTCCCTTTGTCCCCCTTTCTTGGAACAATCACCTTGGTTACTAAAGTATTTCATTTAGATCTTTAATATTCCCATGCCAACCTCTTCAACCTGATTATTATGGAAGGCTTCGTTGGGTAGCTCCTTGACTTGAATATAAATGCTAGGTCCTATTTTGTAGTTTTATTGATGTTTTTTCCATGGGGAATTCTCTTGTCCAACAAAAAATAAATCTCCTTTACAGTGGCCCACTTCCTCTACTCCATATTTCATAACTTATATAAATACAATTGAATTTTTTTCCATGACAAGAGTATGCAAGCAAAAGAAATCACCTAGATACATCCCAAAAAAGGACCAGGGCTTTCAATATCTGAGCGCGAGTTGAGAAATTCTTGAAACAATATTTCCCTGGATGAGGTCACATATTTGGGTTGTGTAGAGGGAATATCTATTGAGCATGGTATAGTACATATGGAACCAACACATGAATCTACATGTCCAAGAATTTACACAGTTTGTTGCATGGGAAACTGCAAAGAAGACTGCTCTTTTTCATATGTCCCAAGTGCATTTGACAAGAAAATGTCTTCAAATGGCGAACAAGGAGATATGGAAGATTGAACAACAATACCTGGAAAATAAACGTTTCCATCATTATTGGTAACGTGATACAAAGGAAACATACTAAGCAATGAAAAAAAAAGTACAAGGCATATTTACATATATTAATGTAATTTTGTTTTCCTAAAATTAACAGTATTGAACATTAACAATATTGGCATGCACAAATCAAGTGTGAAATCTCCACATTAAGACTGAAAATAAACAAAATTTAATGATTTCATATATTTACCCCCAGTGCTTCCACATAAGGCTTCGGTATCCTATTATCAACAAAATCTTTACTGTATTTTTGTTGATCTCTATAAAGCACTTAAATAAAGCGGAGTTTTATATTCTTAACTAGGCGACCTGTTAATACATTATACCAAATAGAAATCTTTAGTAGAGAATAGAAGCAAGAAGAGAAAACTTTTCATATGGACAAAAGGTACATAGACATGACTAGACGTAGCAGATGTTACTTGTATCTCAAGATCATTCAAGTGTGCTTGTTTTCTTCATCTTGACCACCTTGTTGACTTTCTATTTGACAATTGTGGGATACAAAGCATGGTGAAACTCAGTTTTGAGCAGAAGATCGTTTGATATAATTGGATCTCATGATAAAAGTGGACTTGAGATGTTATTATATGGTTGGCTCGATGACGAATATCATTTTTTCCCTCACGACATGTATTTTTAAAAAAATGTCTTAAAGGTCAACATTTCCCTATTATTTATAATTTGAAATTAAGTATCTCATTTAGCTCATGTTGTAGAATACTTTACCAAAAAAAAGAAATACATGGTGATAAAAAAGTGGCAACATTAGATGTACATGAACCTCTATGGTATAAACTCATGTTAATAATCACAACATTGTGCAATCATAATAGATAAGCAAATTGCAACACATAAGAAGTTAAAAGGGTTGCACATCAGGCCGAGGGGCCTACTGTGCATGCCATATAACCTAATATATAAAACATGGTAATAGACTACAATATTGAGAAATCCCCACAAAATTTAGAGAAAAGACTCACAAAAAAGTTGCAGATAATAAAACACCAAAATCTGAGACATACTCCTTAAGTGCCACCTCCTTCATAGTCTTTTACCTGATATCCTCTACTTGCATCTAGTTCATTTTCATATGTAGCACTTTGATACTCATTTTGCATAGTTTATGTTTCTTTTTGGCCAATATCTTCATCCAATACCCATTTTTACCCTTCCTTGATCTTTTTGAATGCCATTTTGTACAAAATTTCTACCTTTAGATTGTTCCCATGCTTCACACTTTTTCCTTGTACATGCATCCCTTATCCATTGTTCAATAGAGTCTTCACTAGTAGAGTCTACTGCTTGAGGAAACCTTCATACTATGCATCTATAAAACCATTGAAACATTTGAACAAGTGGATTTGAAAGAGTTGAGCCACCTCCATGTTGAGTACTTTTATGATATGCTACCCTTGCTTTCTTATGAGACTTCTTCATTCCATGGGTATTCCAAATTTCTAAGCTACCATACTCCTTAACAAACCATGTTCCATGAGTATAAAGTATGTTCTTCCAAAAAAATAAAAATAAATTAAATTTGGTTATCATAAAATGACACAATAAAAAGTCTTGAACATGATGCACGAAGAAGTTTTGAGCATGAAGCCTGCCATATAATGTGTGATCTCATTTTCTCCCCATGCCCTAATCATTTCTTTTGTAAAATGTGTAACTGCTTTAGTGAAAACCATATCATCCCCTTTTTCAAATTTATCCTTGTCCATTAATGGAAACAAAACAGAAAGTGCCATCCAAACTTTTTTTTCTTAATGCAGAACTACCATTATGAATATGATCATCCTCTGCATCAATTAGATCCTTATAAATTTCCCACTAACCTTTTCTTGATGGTTTGGCATCTACAATAAAGTGTCGTGCTTTAACCCCACCCATGGATGGTTTAGATGAACATTACCTTGAACCCTTGACAATTTTGTATCTTTGTAATTTTTTACATTACCTCCATGTAAAACAGCATTAGAAAGAACCTTCTTGATTACTTCAATTGACTTTTGAGCAATTTCTTGAGGCCTCTTATTCCAAGAAAATAGAATAGAAATATACATTAATTTATCAACAATTCTTACAAATGCATGGTCTGTACATATATGTACTCTTGTAAGTGGTATAGGTAGAATGGGATCCATATTTTTATCCATCTCATCTCGATTTGGAATGATGTCTTGCTGGCAACTCATAATCCCATTTGACCACCCACCACCTGGTAATTTTTCTTTCTTCCTTGTGTGCATACAATGAATGCAACTATGTTTTGTATTAGCCCAATGGCCAACATTGTACATGCACTTAAATGTTTTTAAATCAACTGTTATATTCCATTCAACTTCATATGAACCATAACCATCAACATTAAGTTTGTCTCCCATTCTATGTGAGGCAATTGTTGTGGGTAAGGAAGTTTGATGAAAAACCCATTTTAATGTTTCATGAGACTCCTTAGAAATGTGAAATAATCACAACCACCATATGTGATTCTCATATTGGATAGAGAAATAGTTTCCATCAATTACCTCAATATTAGGATCCATGGTCCTATTCATTAACGCAACTGAAACCCTTTCATATTTCTCATTATTAATGAGTTCCATCTCATCCAATTTTATGACAAAAACCAATTTTCCATGTGCTTCATCCATGGAAATATCATAAAATCTCACCATAGTTGACAAGGTTTTATTTATATCTAACCATATATTGTTCTTTGGATTTAATATAATGATTTCATTTGGAATATTTTTCTTTCCAACCCGACTTTTTTTTATCTCCTTCCTTGCTTCTATATGATACATGTCGCCCATGAGGTCAGAAATTGTACTAATGCTTCTTGCACAAACATTTTCTATATGAAAAGGATGAGGAATGACAACTTTAGTGATTCCTGCATTTACCATTCCTTCTCATAATAATTTAAAGAGTGTTTCATAACCTCATCTACTAATCCCAGTATCATCACAAGCACTTTGGACTTTCTCTACATTCATGCCTTCTGCTATTTGATTTATCACTTGATCAACCAGGGATTTTCTAAGGGAACTAAAATGAGGTTGTCGAATCATAGAGATTATATCCTCTTTCTTGAACATGGAATTCAATATATGAGACAAGTTTTCATTGTCTTGGATTTCCTTTATCTTGTTTGGATTCATAAGAGATTTTATAGCATGTACTCTCTTTTTCATAGCACCCCCTGATGATACCAAAGAAGAAATGCTAGCCATGCTTTTAACCCTGTTTATTCCTCCAAATGGTGTTTTATTGATTGTTTTCAAACTCTTGGTTAAAAGAGAAACCTTATATTTTAGATTGTCAGCCCGTTTACTAAGACATTGTTTGTCTTCAGCAAGTCTATTATTTTATTCTTCCTTGTTCAAAATATTTTGATTTTGCAAAAAAATGGTTTTTTGAGATTCATATTCTCATTTTTTGCAACCAAAACCATGTTATGAATTTGAT
The DNA here is from genome assembly GCA_009831015.1 of Picea engelmannii. Classification (NCBI taxonomy): domain Eukaryota; kingdom Viridiplantae; phylum Streptophyta; class Pinopsida; order Pinales; family Pinaceae; genus Picea; species Picea engelmannii. Next base: position 36,292 of record WSFP011329941.1, read on the forward strand.
TAAATCTTTCAACCAACTTGTCGTTTATTCCCTCCAAATAAAATATTGTACTAAGTAGATTGTTGACCTTCTTCTCAAGGTATCTACAATTTCCTTTTATATGTTCACAATATCCTAGCAATCCTTTCTTTCCATTACACAAAAAATTCACTAATCCTGTTACATTTTTAAAGTCTGGGTGAGAATTTGTAGTAGGATCTATTGGGAATATCTCTCTCTTTTCCCATAAGTCAACGTTTTTTTCTCCCTCTATTCTTCTTTTGTTTTCATATACACCATTTACTCTAGGGATATTTCACTTATGTAATGGTGTCGTATTTTGATCCAACTCATTTGTCATAGTGTATTTCTCTCTTTTATCTACAGTCCTTTTTTGATTGTCCACTTAACCCAATACCAAATTTGCAATTACAAAAAAAACAAGAAGAATCATAATACGATTCACCCATAATACCCAAGGAATTTTCATAACCATAACATAACAGGGAATTTTCATAACCATAACATAAGACTCATAGTACCATGATTCACCCATAATACCCATAATACAGGGCATTTGGGTGTGATTCACAGTTGGCATAGGACAACATGAGTGAAAAGAAAATTGATGATAACACCATCAACACTGGTAAAGGGTTCCAAACTATACTTTTTCTTTTCACAATGCATAATCAGGGGTACTACAAGAACAAGTGAGTACACCTTACCAACAAGAACAGTAAAATACAGGCCTAACTAGTTACATGGAGGACTAAAATGAACTTTGCATCCATTAATACAACCCAATATTGTTGAAGGTATTAAGGTGAATTCACTACACCATAGTGAACAATGTGACAAAAGGGTGTCCTTTAGAAAACAAATATCTTAACAAGGGAATTGGTTCCCTAATATTTTATTTTATTTTGTAATAGTTGAATATTTATAGAAGATATCTTATATCGAGTTGTTTTACGAAGTGTATATTTGTTGCAGATATTCAGGAACAATTTTTTTAGATTTAGGGGTTTTGTTGAGATGGCTCAGGATTGTTAGTTGTGAGCTACCCAAGAGCTCAATTTGATATTGAATGTCTTTGTAATGGATAGAGGTTATCAAGTGTGTGAAGAGTGTGTGAGGTCTTGTGTTTGCATAGATCTAAGAGATCGAGAAGGAACATAGTTCCCATGTTGTAAATTTATTCCTTCAAGGATTTGAATAAAATATGTGTGTCTATGAAATCATGTTCTCCTTGTGGGTGTTTGTCGAATTTTATATTTGCATCTTGTAATCAGAGCTACAATAAATCATATTTGTAGGTGATCGACGGTAGGGCCAGAGTCTAATTCAATGTATTTTGAGAATTGCAGAAGTTAGAATATCAACGATTAATATTAGATCTGGGAGAAGAGCCTCATAAGATTGACGACTCATATTGATCATCCGTCTAACCTGAAAATGAGAGGTTCCATGTCAGAACTTAACTCCAACACCACTACACCGAGGAAAATATCTAGTCGCTCTTCGGACTGGACTTTCAAGGGAGATCCATTGTCAGTCGGGACCGTCATTTTGGATCCTATCACATAACCCGACTCCGACCATAGAACTCCGACAAAAAATATGGAATGTTTATCAGAATAGATCTAGAAAGAGATATGACCATCCATCAAAACCAACTTTTGAAGTCTCATTCCATATTCAACTTTGACAACAAATTTTCGACATCCAATCAGAACCATCCATCGAAGGAGACTAGGGGGAAGATCATGATCGCTCATTGGAGTCCATTTTTCAGAGTTTTACTCTCAAACCAACTCCGACTATAATACTCCAAGGAGAAATTAGGATCATCCATTCAATGACGATCAATGATGAGGATCGAATGGCAAACAACCTCTACAAGAAATCAACGTCGTCCATTTGAAAATAAACCCATGGTCGCAATCTATTGTAGATCGACCTTTGTCAATACTCTGAGGTTCATACCTAACCGTCCTTTAGAACTTGATCAACGGTTGCGATTAAAATATTGATCAAAGTTATCCATCGGAGTATTCAAAATATTTAGAACTCTAATACAATACTCCGACCATGTGGAAAATATCTATTTGTTCATTTGACGAGATCAACAGTGTTTGTGGAATCTGGAAGTTCAGACCTGAAAGCAAGTTTGTTCATGGATTGTGCGAACTCTGTTGGTAATAGAATCGATCTAAGGTAGCGAAGTGGAAATTCATCGACAAAGTAAAGTGCAAATACTTTGTTCTATGTGTTTTGGAGTCATAAGGCCATCAATTATCCATCAATCAAAACTTGAAATTTTTTCCTCCAATTGTTGACAGAATGACTCACCAAGATAGATTGAAGAAAATCAGGAGTTGAAAAAGTTATCTTGTGATTTTCCTATTTTTAGGAAGTCAAATATCTTTTGTATTTGAAAATATAGAAAATAGGATCTGATAACCATATTTGATTAATACCTAATTTGTATAAAGGTATATGAAAACTCAATGTAAAGAGAGCTCTTTTGGATCAAGAAAGATCTGATCTTTAATAAAATATTCACAAGTTTTGAGTGATTCAAAATTATATGTCTCAAATCGTGTAATCCATGTTACTGATGTTTTATCTGAGTTTATAAAATTATTTTTGAATGTATATGTGGTCATGATTGTGATAATTTAGTACGAAAACTACTATTGCAAACTGTGAAAGGGATCGTTAAATTTACACATCTCTTCGACATATTGTGAGTATTAAGAGAACATGTGCTAAAATTTTATTGTGCCTTTTCTAATAGAAGAGAATTGTTCCTTTCTATTCAAATTATACTCTGATTCAGATACAAATTTTGTTAACATTTCTTCTATCTGAAAGGTAAAACAATGTATCAAAAGATACATTGTTTTGCATTCACATCATTTTTTCCCTCTTCCTCTTTTATTCATTAAAATATTTCATTGTCT